>JARJDV010006065.1:0-46144 GCA_030264675.1 Anaulacaspis nigra | reverse complement strand
GCTACATTACCTTTCGTTTGTAACGATTTTATAGTTTTGGCATTGAGTCTTAGAGAAAAACTATTACAAAAATGTATATATCGCATTTTTGCAAATATAAATCTGAAATATCTTTGCCAAAACAGTCACTTACAGCACGTAAAAATTTGATCGTGCATTTGTTACAAACCCGCGTTTTTATGCACTCTAGATAATTACATTGAGAACTTATAAAAGAAGTATAATTTAATTCAATTTATTAAATAAAAATTAATAAATAATATCAAATTTGGTAAACAGTCAAATGACCGCTCGTGGTAGCAAAGATATATATAGTAAGTTGTGCATATTACAAAATTCATGGTATATATAATACAGGAAAAGTCAAGAAGAGATGCAGTAATATTGAATATGAGAAATTATAAACGAAATTTCAAAAACGGACATTTGATCTCGCGTGATAGGTTTTAACGCTAATTCTCAATTGTAGAAGTATGCATTTTTATACAGTTATTAGTAACAGTTTTGAAAATGTTGAAGAGTTTACTTTGATTCAGCAATTATGTGAATTTACTAAAATTTAATTGGAACGCCTCAAACAACATTTTCACTGATTTATTTCATTTAACATTTAGTTTCGTTTATATGTTTCACATTCATAGTGAGTAGTAATAATAACAAGTAGAGCGCAAGTGGATTTAATTAACTAAGGCGATGAGTGTGTAAGTCATTTACGCAGCCTTTGCACATTTGCTACGTTCTTCTCTCCTCTTTACGCTCTTCAAACACAGCAAGCGCGAAACGCGTATGATTTGTGCGATTTGAGCTCGCGATAATTGCATATGACGCGAGGCGATTGTCTCAAAACTCAGTCGCAACAACGCATACATCATGCGCGGATTACGTAATATTAATGGTCGTAAACGCACTTGTTCCGCATTAATTTCGCATAAATTCCCGCAGCTTGCGCGTTCATTTTACGGCAAGGAAATTAAACTGACGATTATTGAATGGAAAAAGTTTTTCGTAGACTCTCAAAGGACGAATAAACAAGAGACTCGGTAACTTAATTCAGCAAGACGCATTGAAATTCAGGCACGTTCCTTGTTGGCGCGGCGGCAACGGCAAATAACTGTTGTATAATTATGGAAGCAAATTACATTCTGAACGCTAATCTAATACGTGAATTATTTAGTGCGCTTCGGCATATTAAGCCAGTGACGATCTCACCTGCTGGCGCGATAACGCGCACGACTGCCGCCGCCTCACGGCTGCTCTGGGGTGCGATTGTAACATTTGCTGCGCGCACTGAAAAGCCGCCACGGTGCTACCGCTGTGATACGTGTCGAGTTACATACCGTTAGCAGCCCCGTTGCCACCACCGTTGCCGCCTTCGCATGTACTTCCACCTGGCAAGCAATTAAACAATACGTGCTTGTGCATTGATCGTTTTTCCGTTCATTAGAATAACGTTCCACACATACCTAGTCTATTCAAAGTCGGAGGCACATTTCATTTGCGCTAATCACCTTCTTCACAAATACTCCTTGGTCTTTTGAATTGGCTTTGTTTTGCGATAACACACCTTTCAACAATATTATCATATGCAATATACCCAGATACAAAACGTGCGGAGCTACAAATGCGTTTTTCTTTTTAAAACATGCGAATATCTTCCGTGAAATTAAACCTTGTTGAAAATAGAAGGAATGTTGGATTAATTGGTCAGCTTCAAGATTTTTAATAATAGTTTCAGACATACACAGTTCAGCAAAAAAAAGAATATAAAAGAATATAAAAAAAGATAAGAAATATTGTAAGTCAGTTAATTGATGAAGAAGTAGAGATCACTCGCAAAGATCGCCGCCAAAAGACGGTCTTGTATCGTGCATCTCAAAGGGAGAGAGCCCTTGAACTAAGAAATAATCTTCAACGGGTTAGATTGAATCAAGTAGCATTTCAATACGATTTCAGACACTTTAGCGATATGAAGTTCCTTAGCTGATCTAGTAATTAATAATATTAAGCTCGAAATTACTGTATTAATTGGTTATCTCCCTCTTTTTTATTTCTCTCTGCACTGGAGGACCTTGTTGGTCCCTCACCTTATTCAGTTTTTTTCCACAGGTTCCTGTTTATAGCTTTCCTTCGTCAGCTATGTATATTTAATATTTTTCGGGCTTCTCCCTTTTTATGCTCCGTGTTTTTCCATCGATCCCGTCCCTTCCGTGATATGTTCCCCGTTCTACGTTTCTATCGAATATTCATTAATAGAAATATTAAAAATTTGTGATGGAAAATACTATTGAATGAGATGGGTAGTTTATTACTTAGGGTAAATCATTTTTATGATTTTTTAAATATAAAGGGATTCTCACTAAAAATTGCCATGAAAAACAAGACCGTTCAATTCGCTTGTTGAATCATATTTTCATTATTATGAGATATTAAACGAAAACTTGCTTAACTAGCAGGAATATATCCTTATTATTTAAACCATTTTATAGTATTTTTCTTACATGAGAAATTTATTACTTGAACAATTTCTCTATTAAAACGCACTTAAAATACACAAACATTTCTACTCGCGCTTTGAAACCATTACTCACACTCATCATCGAACAAATGTTTGTGACACACGAAAACTTTTTATACGACCGCAAATATTTTTCTCGAACTCCACACAGTGCAAAGTTTCGCGTAGACTATTTGTGGACATCTTCAGCGCTTGTTGAGTTTTAACTACACTTTTGTACGACTTTACAATGCCATCGAAGGCATTCGCCCTTTTGTGGCATCGTTCGCACAATAATAATACGTTTTTTATTTTATTTCTCTCAGTGTACTCGTTGTCAGGCATATGAGAGGCAAGGAAAAAATATTCGCCCTGTTAATGCTGGTTGCCCAGCTGAAAGAGCAATAAACAAATAGTTTAAAGCGTAAAGGAATCCTTTGAGAATCTATTCGAACTATGTGTACACGATTCGTGAGTTTTAACTGCTGGGCAAGTTTCATGATTCTAATATCGCATTCCAACACTATTTCAAGCATACGCGAATGAGTCGAGAGTTTGACTGATTGAATTGTTTCTTGTGTTTGACAATCGAGCTCATGTGGCGCTCGCAATTTATTTCCTTGTGGATTTGATTCAAGCCCCCCGGAGGCGGTAAAAGTTTACGGCGTAGACAAAATCATCAATAATTAAGCCGGTTTTAAGTTTATGTGCGCGTTTATGCTACGACGGTCTTTTCAATTTATTGTGAAGTAAACAATATTTTCTAATTTAACATGAAGTTTAATAAAAATATAAACAAATCCCGCTTTGATTTATATCGAAACTAAAACGTAGTCAAATTCAATATGAGCTCCAATACGTTTTACGAGCACTTGGGATTGAACATAATGCGAAAATGGAACATAACCTCGTAAATATTGCAATAAAATAGGACTAGACTTAGATTCATCCCCTCAAGAAGAGGGATCACGGATAAAGAAAGCGCCCTCTATACGCGCGACTCGACGTGCGTCACGAATCGCCGCTCGTAAAATATTGAATGTTGTCTAACAGGAAAGTATCCCATTTTTATCCTCCTTTATCCCATCCTCACTCAGCGCATGTAGGCGTTCAGGGGAATCCTCTTCCCTGTATGGATTTTTGTGATTTTAGTGCATTCAATGTTACCCTTAAGAATTCATATTTCTTATCTTTAAGAAAACGCAAATTATAATTAACCAATCATAAAATGAAAAAAAGTTGATGCGAACGTATTTTAAAATTTCAGGATAGAATTAAAACTTAAATTGCGGTAATGCTAAAAGAGTTTAAAGAACCGGAAGTATTGACTCGACTGAAATGCATTAATCTTGCACACACGCCAGATGCAAAATGCTAAATGTTAAAGTCTCGAAACGCGAAATGTGCAACACGAACAAACGCTAAATGCGGAACGCGAAAGGCTCGAAACGTGTTTATTCCGATTCACTCGCGTTGAATATTAATTTCGCGTGACCTTTGCCCATACGCTGGATTACTCAATGGGCCATTAGTGCGAATGCTCGGAAATTACGCCGCCTCCGTGCTGACACACATGCGCGCATTTCACTGTAGTTGCATTTGCAGTATACAAATACTTTTGTAAGAAGCGCAAATATTAAGTTTAAATAGTAAGAGTATCTCTATTTAGATCATATCTTCGAGTTTATGTGTTTATTTAATGGATGTAATTCATGATAGATACTGACCTGACCTTTTATTTTTCTGTAACCTATATTTCACGAACTGTCTTTATTTGTAGATACTCTTATTCTTGAGGTACATGTTGAATTGTTAAAAACGAGTGTACACATTGTATTGTAATATTTACTTAAATTTAAAAACAAAATTTAATACTTTAAAAGTGTTTTAATTGAAATTCAACTTTTCATCCAAATAGGCTATTTTGTGTACAGAAAGGAGTAAAGTTTTTTCACGGGCAGTTTTGTTAGTTCGGAATCTAAAAAAGAATGAATACTCATTATAAAATTTAATCAAATAAAATGTTCAACATTGTATCTAGGTTCGTTTCAATTAAATTAACGTCCAATCAAGTTGAGAAGATGCAAAATATCAATCATGATATTTTGTGAATTATTTCGTGGAAAATTACTCGGCATATTCAGATTTTTACTTGACAATTGTGTATTTTGCATTCATAAAGATATAAAATATACACAAAATTATTAAATAACTATTGAATGAATTCGTATCACAAAATGTAATCAATTCATTGTATAAAATGCCTAATACCATTATATTTCAAAAATATAAAAAGAAATTTTTGTAAAATATTCATTGTAAATTTTGTTAAATAAATTCTCTCTGTTGAATATATTCAGTTGAATGAAATATTTATGAATTTTATAGAATATTGAAATAAATATTACACGTATGTTGAAACAAATATCTGTATGCCTTTTTTCAAATGTTTAGAATTTGGTAAATAAAATTTTCAAAATTGAATTGTTCTTTAACTTTTACATATATATACTTTTTTCCAATGCTACCCGCTAAGGGTGTTGAGTTCAACTTTTAAATAATTGCGTAAATTTGTTCTGAACTTTTATTTTGCTAAAAAGTTGACAATTTGAAATGTGCATTAGTCGCAACATAGAAAGGCTTGAAAATGCAACGCCTGTTCAACATATTAGCATATAACGCTTATAAGATTAAGCCACCATTCTGCAAATAATCCAATTGCGCGTCCGCAACGAACGAATGAATACGAAAGAAGAAGAAACTGAAGTGGATAGCGCTGATGCATAAATGCGATATCCGAGTAGGCAGTGTCTGCCTGTCTGATGCTTGCAAAAATGACTAGTGCGCACTTTCACCACATATGCTAATTGCGTTTTGTTCGCGCGCGACTAATAAAATTATGCAAATGCAATTGCGCTAACTTGCAACGTAACTTGCAACCGTATTATTTCCGCATCCGAACATTCGCAAGAACTGAAAGACATCTTTGCGCAATTACCTCTAATAGTAGGTTTCGTTCGAGAGGCGGCCAAAAGTTGACTTCTTTCGCACAACTACTAAAACTGCCGCATGCAACTTTATAATTAAATAACATAAAACACTAAGGCTTTTCCAAAATAAGCAGAATGATAATAGCGCCCGCCTTAGCACGCAGAAGAATAACAACAATAACTTTAGAGACGTTGGCATGCGGATGACAAAACTAATTTATTTTCCTACATGCATTGCGCGGTACATAGTTATAAATAATGCTATTCCGGAAAAGTTGAATGCCTCATCATGAGATGCGTTTCTTTCGCGTAATTCCTTCAAGTGCAAGTATTTTAGGATGCAGTTAAATTACACTGAAGTAAAACTAGGCAAAGAAAATGCCAAAGTAAGTCTTTCTCGCATTCGGAAAAGTTGGCAATTAGGTTGGTTGCATTTGTATTATTGAAGAACTTTATTGCATAATTCCGGATAAAAATACCGCGGGAGAAAAGTTCAATTTTAGGTTCTATTAAAAGTTTTTATCCTATTCGATGCATTATGACACTATTTTACTAGCAGTAATTATGTTATCTAGTTACGTAAAAGTAAAACGCATTCGATAGTTACGAGTGCACACTTTTGTCATTAAAATGTTATAAATAAATGCTCTTGCACAAGCCAGAGACATGCCAAATTCTGTTGTTATACGACACGCATGTATACGATATGATTTGCTGTAATAAATTTCGGGGGCGGCTGAGGAGAGCAATAGAGGGAGAGAGCACAACGAGTAAAAAGTCTGATAACGCACCAGGCTGTGCAACGTTATAACGTTATTTACTATTCGAACATAAAACACGCATAAACCGGACGGAAACTATGCACTCGTACTCTTTTGTCCGCGTTACGTTATCTTTATTTACCCGGAATGAAGTGACGTATAAAGCGGAAATCCGAATTGGCAATCGGAGATCAAGAAATAATAAATATTACTCGATAAAAATGTTGTAAAATCTATATTAACTTTATAAAATTTAATCGGATAACTTTAAATATTTCTGTTATCTCTTTTAATGGCTAGATATATAAAAATGTTAATAACGCTTTTCTTCGACGAATAACCAGAAACAATTTCGAATAGTTTATTAATTTTTTTTGAACTCAATTGATTACGAACTAACAAGCGTTGGAAAACAAAAAAAAATGCAGTCGCTTTTAGTTTGTATGCAACATGTAACGATTTTGAATAGGAAAAGGTGGACGAGTACACATCGGGGAAGCCGGAAAACACGTTAACCACCCACCGTCCCGAATGCAGCGTAATGAAGGTGTTTTCCCTTCGGTGGCGCGTCTGCGGTCCGAAGAGGGTTTTTGCACGAATGCGGACGTATTTATTAGAGGCGCGCACACGCCGCCGCATAGCATACCGGAAAATGTCTTTTTCCGTGCGCGCTTCCGGTTTGCAACGAGCGTCGACGTGGTCTGCGCGCACCAGCCAAGCAAATAGCTCTGCGGCATGCACGCGCTAAACGCTCGATACACTTTCCAAGGAGCAACAAAATCTCGTTTCACCCTCCATACGTGAACGATGCCTGTTTGAAAATATATTGTGTGAAACTGGGAAACTTAACAAGTTGCCGGGGTTGTAACAACAACACAATGTATTTCGTGTGGTGCATGGAGTTGTAAATTTTTTTGGGTTGCATTTTTATGGAAACATTGCATGCGCGTTTGTAAAATATTTTCTTATAAATTCAATTTTCCACCCGAATAGATAATTGAAAAATCTTTGATTGTTTGCAATTGAATTTAAGGAGAATTAATAATACAATTGAATCATTTTCTGCGTGAGAAAAATGAATTTGAAACATTAACGTATCAACTTTTTCAATTTATGACAAAGCGAACGTCACGACCCCTTGCAATTTCTCTCGTATCCGGTCTTTTTCGGCGCCGCCACCGTTGGCGTAGAGACGGCGGGCGAACAAAGCACGTATTCTCTCGCGAGCGGGCGCCAAACGACAATAATTTGTAGGAATTACGGTTTGCAAGTTTTTCCATTGTGTGCGAGGCGACCTCACTTAAACTCGCGCACGCCGCCCCCCATGATGGAATAATGGTTAAGGGTTGAAAGTGTGCATGCGGCGTCTAGCAATGATACCAGCTGATGCCTTTGCAACCAGCGATGCTTGATGATGCTATTTCATACGCGTTCGAAAGAATAAAAGCGTATTGCGGAAGAGAGCAAGAAAACAAATTGAGGCAAGTGCCACCCCCGTTGGGCTTTTCGGTGAAAAGTGGCCGCAGACGTTGCCCAGATTGTCGGCGACATGTTTGCCTTTTTTTTCCTGCGCGCGCTTTGTTTCGTTTCTTATTTTTCGAGGAATGTAATTTACACTTTATAACATTTCATTCCGCGGAAAATGCACGAAAATGCGGAAACTTGCTTAACAACTTACCATTAACAATGCAGCAACAAAGTGAAGTTGAGCGAAAGTTGCGAAAATTGAGATATTAAACTTCCTTTTGCAAATGACTTTTTTGTGTTTGTAATTTATTTTTGTATAATACGCCTTCAAATTCGCATGATGTTATTTCCGTCATGTTTTACGCGCTCGATTTTTCAGTGCACATTTTTTAGCCATTAAATAGTAATAGGAAAGTAATACGGGTTAGCAATTCACGCCGAAAAGGAAGAAAAAATGTATAGCGAGAAACTCCATTAAATTTCCGTAATAAAATAGTTCATTCGAACATGGAAACTGCTACGTTTCTGCAGTTGAAATATTATTAAAAGTACATTAGTTTTGTAGCCTTTCATCATCCAACAATACATTATTACTTTCTCGATAATGAAAAATATAAAAATTAAATACTGTTGGGAAGTTTCTTTAGCAAATAGTTTATTTGCATTTTTAATATTCACCTGATGGTTACGAATGAATTCTCCGGAGAAAATAATAATTATTTATTCGTCAACGCATGGAATTGTAATGAATAGTGGGAAAATGTGTGGAAAAACAGTGGGAAATTTCATGATAGAAGCAATCAACTGTTTATTATGTGGTAAAATGCGTGTGCAAACGCTGATAAAACACTATCGTTCCGTGGCGCATTCGTTATTGCAATTGCTGCGTGCTGGCCACGAAGACAAATTAGGTATTCGTGGTGTGCGGAAACAGAACGGAAATGAAACGATTCTATTGTTGTTCATTTCATTGCGCGCACTGCGCAAGCGCGAACAAGTGTTGGCTAAATAATATGCGGTGTCTGTTTGAATGCAGATAGTCGAAGAAAAATTGCGCACCATTCGCAACACGAAATGTTTGACTTGAAAACAAACGTCAAACGTTGCGAACAAAAAACAAATGTTGTCATTTATGTAGGTAAATGGCGATGTAATTATTTTCACAGAACTGTTTGATTTTTCAATAGATTTACGTTAATTTAATAAATTTAATAAATGTATAAGTTGGAAACGCAAATGTTTGATAAAAATTAAAAATTTTTAGTGAGTCTTTGCCAGCAAATCTGTATAAAATGGTACATTTAACAACAGCAACGTCAAGTAAGTGAGTATAAAAATAAAACAATAATCAAATTAAATTAAGTAATTTCAATAACAGTTTCTTTACAAGAAATAAAACAGTTTTAACGTTTTTAATTGGCTATTTAGCCAACATTTTAAAATTGCACAGGCAATAAGATAAACGTTAAGAGTACCCACTGGATACTTGGAATTTGAATACAAATATCTGTATATAAACTTTACTAAAGGAGTTGTTCTCTTTTCTAGTTTATCCCGCACTGTAACCCAAAGCAATGCATTGCATTTTCATTTTCTTGCTTCGCAGCACATTGCAATGTGGATGCGTGTAATTTTTGTATACTCCCTCGTCTAATGATAGTTGCCGAGGCGCGCTTTATTATATTCTGAAGAGGCGTACTCGGATGCACTTGGAGCGCGTTAAAACTTGTTGTTACCACCGCGCTTTAATCTTTCACGTTCCCTCTGCGCGCCGTACTCGTCGTTCGTTTCGTTAGTTTAGTTCACTCATCACCCATTCCCGCGAGACAGCACTTGAAACATTTCATCGACTTAACTTTCAACTACAACACGATATTAGGTTTTTATTAAAAAGTTGAAGTGCTCATCCACTTTTCGCACAAAGGCCAGTTGAACATTTTTCCTCATTTTAACGACGGCGCTAGTTGCAACTTCATTACACTTTAATGAATAAGGAATTTCTCATTTACACTGCAGATGATAAACATGACAAAAAACGCGTTAGACGCGAAAAGTTCAGAAGATTTCATTACATTTTATGAGATGTCCGAATCAGCTCGAGTATTAAACAGTTATGAACTCTTTGCGCGTCCTTTGTAAAGAATGTTAACCTCAAAGTCGTAGTTCAGCGTTAGTTCCATAACGCGTGCGCTGGGCGGAAAACGAGTAAAATGTAAGTAAAAAGCAATGTCAAACAGGAAGCTGGAAGAAGGCAAGAGAAAAAAGAGAAAAAAGCCGTGTGGACATTTTCATTTTTGCGCGAGTTAAGTGTACCGGTCGGCCGTGTCTCATAAATTCACCGCAAATTTAAATTTATTCCCATAGCAGCTGCCTGCCTCAATAGCACTGGCAATACTAGCGCGCACCCCACGACCTGGATGCACTGTCAGGAATGCCTGTACTATTCCTCTTGTTCCCACAGTCTTCGCTTTTCTACCGCCCCCCAATTTCGTGTATACATGTACACTGACATGTTCACTCAACAAGATGCAACCCTATGAACATATACAAGGTGTTTTTTTAAGAGAAAAATGAACAATCATACACTCACTGCATTTGATGAGATTTTTGTAAACACTCTTTACATGGCAAAAGGCCGATTGTTGATGTGAATGCATACAAGCGTGCTGTGCTAAGCAATTTTTTCTTTTACAGCGCGCATAAATATTTCATGGATGCATGCACTTCGGTGATATATACAGCCCAATGTGTTTTATGATAAAGTGCCTTTTATTTATATGGCATCCATCTTAGTTACGCGCATACCTGGGGTTAAAACATCACCGGGTTGTATCACGTTGCTATCCTTTGCTCGTTTCCGCGTTCTATTTACGGCTATCACTAAAGGTGATATAACACGGTAGTAAAACAAATTAAATCATTATTATTCATAAAACTGGAATATGTGTGCGGTAAAATTTGTCGCGGGAATTGGTGTAAAGTTTAATAAAAATACTGCTATTATTCTAACATGTGCTTTAAATAAATTATCGTACTTGCCGAATCAAAAGACGCCCGTAATGATAATCTGCAGCTCAATTTTTATGACAATTTTTAGAAAACTGTAGGTCATTTTCAAATTACAAATTTTGTTGGTTGTTAACGTAATTCATACTAGCGAAAAATATAGGTAAATTAGTGATTCCCATAGAATTCCGATAGTGAATACAACAGAACACTGTCTGAATATTGAAACGCAGGCATTGATAGGCAAATAGCGACCTACATCACGGGAATAATTAAAATGTTGGTCTACTACCAGCACAACTTAGCCCAACCTACTAAAACATCAACTGAAAATCTTGTATACACGAAAAGTTTCATTATTTCTAAATGCAAAATACTATTATAAATATTTATTTAAGTGTATCATATTTTGCAAATGTAATCCTTACCCTGTGAAATGATATATTTGAATTTTTTTAATTTTTAAGTAGACTTCAAATAATGAATGTCAAAGTGGAGTTTCGTTTTCGGGGCCAACTTTGTAAACTCTTTCGATTCGAAAAAAATTTTCAAAATGTTAATATTTCATTTCGCGGTAATGTCCGACCTCACTTCAGTGTGTTATGATGCTTATCCAAAAATTAATGTTCAAGTCATCGTTTATCCCATAAATCATCTTTATGCATCTCGTCAGAAGTCGGAATGCTCTGGGAATCACTAATTTACGTTTATTCTTTGTTTAAAACTCAATATTTGCTTGCAAAGTTATGTTAACAACAAACCAACATTATAAGCTAAAAATTACTTCGGAATACTTTTTTTTATAAAAATTGTCTTAAAAGCTCAGATGCATCCCATCGATAAGTTTTTAAGACGATTTATTGTGTGGACGATGTCTTAGTGTTTAATTTTTTGATAAAATTTGGCAACATCGCACCATAAGGCGCACACAAAATAAATAACTAGAAAAATGTTAATAACCGTACACCCCGTAAGGTAATTGTTATTTGGCACAAGTAAAATTATAAGTCCTATTACAGTGACAAATGTAAATGTTTGAAACCACTAATGATTTATTTTGAGGTATTGTTGCTTTAACTTCTTGATTTCGGTCATGGCCTTTGGCTAGAAATGCGCAACACAAATCCAAATCCAGCATACGGTGTCCTTTACGTTACTGCAGGGCGTTCAAAGCAGATTGGCTAAAATGTGTCCGCAGTTAATTTAACCGAACGACGCGACCGCAATGTAAGATGTTACAAATTCCTTTCGCTTAATTAGGGTCTCCGCTGCCACAGCCACCATCTGTGCTTTCATTGACAAACTGATTCAACTCTTTGAAGTCCCAAATTAGGGTCGTTTAATATGTCTAATTGTTTATAAATAATATCATTAACAGTTTAAACCTTAATAAAATTTAATAAAAGAATTGTTTGTACTTCTTTACGATCTAGGTTCACAAATTTAGGGACGGGATCAATTTTAAGGGTGAATTTGATTGTGAAGTAGGGGTCTTAGGGTTGGCTGCTTTTTCGGACACACTTGAATTATTATGTTTTATGCCACAGTCAACTTTCAATATTCAGGGTATATCATGTTATGGGTCCAAATTCTAAATGGGGTGAATTCAGGACGAAGAACAAGAATAAGCGTAGTAACGATGAAAAATGTTGAGGATCTCAACTATTTGTTTGCAGAATGTATACTTTTCCTGCGGGAGAATAAAGTATTCGCTTTGGTGGTTGCTGTGCGCGCTCTTTAGTGAAACATTGCGTTTGGCAGTAAATGCAACCGTCCAGAGAGAAACCAACAAAGTGCCTTTATTCATCTTCCCTCGCTAGCGTGCGCATTACATTCACCAATGTGTTGTTTTTATTGATGCACTCGCCTGCGTTCCTGCGTATCAGAACAGAGCGAACAATGCAATGTAGAGCGTTTGATTAATTCTCATTCGTAATTTAGCAATTGCTCGAAAGCACGAATTGCTTTGAATAAATCGATTCTCCGGTTCGCATAATTCTTTCCCTCGAATGCACAGCGACGACGCGTGCATGACCACAAATGTGGACAATTAAACTCGAATAATTCGCTGCGCTTAAATTTTATTGCTCCGTATATTACGTTTCATTCGTTGAACAACGGCGTTATTTTCTGCAACTAGTTTGTATACAATTCACCAATTCATAAAAGTCGCATTTGTGCAATACGCACGTAGGACGCAGCATATTTTTAAACATGAAGATTTACGACATTCAATTCCTTGTGCTGCACATGTTATTTGATTTCCCATACGTGATTGTCATGTTTCCCTGTTCGCTGTTCTCTAATAAAATGTTGGCACTGAAAATAGTGTGCAATATTAACACATTGTAAGTGAGAATAATTGATACTTTGCAAGACGTAAAACCTATAAAAATGACATATAATACCTATCGCCGCTTTGCGATCATGAATGTCACCAGTTTTCGTTCGTAGACGAAGAAGGAGAAAATGTTGAAACGACATTTCCGCCACTATCAAACCGACGCGCGCGTGTATCGACAGCCGGACGCGTATCAGAAAATTACATCAGCAACATTGGAGCAAACTTTTAGGTGCATACTCGTACGAGTCGCGTATTGAAAGAGTTTTACTCTTGACGTTTAAGTTTCGAGGGTGATTTTTGCTTTATTTGCTTTTATAAAGTGTACTCGACGAGGCGATGCAATATCGAAAGCGAGCAACGCAAAATACACACAATAAGCTTAACGATTGCAGAATTGTGCGCTTTTTGCCCGAAATGCAGTAAACTTTGCGAACGCAATGAAACGCTGAGAGCAAAAACGACTTTGTCCGAGCGACGCTGAAATCATTAAAAACGCCGCGTTCTGCAAGCAAATATAAAATGGAATTATGAATGCCTAAGTGTTTACTCTTCCATGCACTTGAGCAAAAACTTGAAATCGACGACCAAATATTGGAAACTTGGGAACTTTCCAAGAGACATTGCGCGCTGCATTCAAGAAGTGGAAACGCTCGCAGTTTCACACGTAATCATGTTTATTACATTTGCGATGTTATTTATTCATTGCGCGTATCGGAAATTAATATTCGGGTTAAAAGCAGCGTCTCGCATTAAATATTGAAATTAAGTTCGCGCGCGCACACAATGCTTGAAACTTTCTGGTCGCGCGCACGGCTGTGAATTAATAATCGAGCCAATGAACAAAATGCTCGCGCAAAGGAAAGATTTTGTATATTTTACACAACTTTTAGCATTCGCATAAACTTTGACTGTTAGCAGTCGCGCTATATGCAGCTGAAATTTCTTTATGGAAAGTTCCTTCGCGCTTTCCTAATTAGAATATTCGTTTACTAGTTTTACACTTGTAAAACGTGAATTGCTTCGCTTCGTCTCCTGCAAGAAACAGGAACACGACAAGAACTATACATTGTGTAAACGTATACAGCCGAACAAGAACAAGCGCGAGATGATGATAATGTTTCTTATGTTCTTGTGCAGTTGACTTGAGTTAACTTGAGGTGAAATATAAATTGGAGTTTGCAAAACATGCTTTCTAATATTATAAATTCATAAATGTTTTTGACACCACTCGTGTTCAGATCCTAACATATAATTAATATTTTACTAAATTTGTATTTTCTTGTGGGTTTTGAGGTTGGGTAGCTTATTTAAAGCACATGTGTTCCAACTTCAAACTTCTTCAACTTCTACTTGTTTCGGCCTTTATTTAATTACATTTGAGTTGTTTAATTGTTTCAGGATGATTTGTTAACATGGCTTCTTGCACGACTGATGTGACATGATGGATAAGCATGCGACCGTCCGTGGGGCGCACGTGGCGGTCATACTTTTCCTGCTCCAGGTGGCAGTGCGTGCACAAGAGCAGCAGTCGACATGTCCGAGTTTCGCAGCAAATCCGTCATGTCCGTGCTACAACTTTGAGGATGGCATCTTCCTGGAGTGTCCCGCCGCAACGGCCCACTCACTTCGCTCCGTCCTGCAGATCGTGGCCGGTCCCATTCAGTCGTTGAGTGTCTATGATCTAGACAAGTCTATTGCAAAACTGACGCCCGAATTTTTCCCCGATGGCACGGTCATCAAGCACTTGCAGATTTCGCAAAGCAGCCTTGAGGAGTTGCACGACGATAGTTTGCTCATGCTCAAAGAGGAACTCGAATCGTTGAGTTTAGTTAGTGGCAAGCTGAAGGAAATACCACAAAAGGCCATCGGGGGTTTCTCAAAACTTATAGCACTCGATCTCGAAAGCAATGAAGTAAGTGATATGCCCAGTTATAGTTTCTACGGGCTTCACTTAATTAAACTAAATATGAAAGGCAACTCGCTCCAAAAAGTCTCAGAATATGGCTTCGCTGGACTAGAGGATTCATTGTCCGAATTAGATATGGCTGAAAACAAGTTGCAGTTCTTTCCTATGACTGCGTTGAGACGTTTGGAACGCTTGCGATTGCTGCGTTTGGCATGGAATGAGATAAGCACCATTCCAGATGATGGATACTCGAGATTGGACTCACTTCTGTTTTTAGATTTGAGCTCGAATAACTTTGAAGCCCTGCGTGAAGACTGTTTCCGGCCAACGCCTTCAGTGCGCACCCTTTCGCTGTATTATAACGTTATCGAATCGGTACATCCTAACTGCTTTGTCGCGCTGAAGAACCTCGAATCACTAGATTTAAGCCATAACAAGATCGTGTTCCTTGATGCTTCCACTTTTAACGTGAACAAAAAACTGAAATCAATTGACCTGAGTCACAACCACGTTCATTATATCAGTGGGGTGTTTGCGTATCTTCCAGAACTGAAAGAGCTGTTCCTCTCCGAGAACAATATTCTTGAGATACCATCGGACGCATTTACCGATTCAATTTGTATTAATGTCATTTACCTTCAACAAAATGCCATTCGGAGGATTGATCCCGAAGCGCTGCAGACTTTGACCAATTTAGCTCAACTACATCTAAGTTCAAACTTCATTCCGTATATTCCTCGGCAATTGTTTTTTGCCAATCGCAATCTAACGTCGCTAAGTCTTGATAGCAATTGGATAAATGATCTCGAGCCAGGCACGTTTGACAAGACGTCGTCCTTGCGTGAGATTCGACTACATAATAACCGCCTACAAAATATTCATCGTGGCGTGTTTGATCCTCTACCCACGTTGTTGGAGTTACACTTACAAAACAATTGGATATCCAGTATTGATAGTGGTGCGTTTCGTAGTCTGCAAAGTCTTCAGCATATTAATCTTCAAGGTAATGTAATTTCTGAGCTTGGAGATGTCTTCATGCACGAATCGCCTTCATTGGTTTCGATTCAACTGGACTCGAATTCAATCTCTCGTCTTCATAATGATTCCCTCCGTGGGCAGTCAAGTGTCCAAATTATGTGGCTGGGCCACAATCGACTTAAGAGTTTGGATAAGGCCCTCTTCAGTGATCTTCTCCTTATCCAACGAGTGTACCTTAATAACAACAGCATATCATACATCGAAGACAAGGCCTTCGAACCGATGCAGGCTTTGAAATTTTTGGACCTGAGCATCAATAAGCTGAAACATATTAGCACCAATACGTTTGCCGAGTTGCATGAGCTGGAAGAATTACATTTGGCACACAATGGGTTGCAGACTATTGAGGCAATGGCATTGACCAATCTTAAAAAGTTGCGAACATTAGACTTGAGCAATAATCAATTGGCCGTGATTCATGATTTGATGTTCCAAGAAGGTCTACCAATTCGTTTTTTAAACTTGATGAATTGCAGCATTAAGAAGATTGAAACGGGTGCATTCAAAGGCTTGAATAACTTGAATGATCTCAATTTGGAGAGGAATAATCTTGTATCGCAAGACTTGCGTAATTTGGACATTCCTGGTTTGCGTACACTTAAAGTGAGCAACAATAATTTCAGTGACATTTTCGCGGACGCTTTGGACGGGTTGCCATCACTTCAAGTGCTCAATTTGGATAACTGCCAAATTCTAGCGCTGCCAGAGAATGTGTTCATGAAGAACAAGAACTTGCTTAAGATTGATTTGAGCCACAACCTACTGCATGAGCTGCAGCACTCGACGTTCATCACGTTGAACGTTCTCAAAGAATTGAAGCTTAGCGAGAACTTCTTTCGCGAAATTCCCTATACAGCTCTGTTGAATATCTCCACGCTGGAGACGCTCTCCCTCGCGCATAACAATATGACAACCTTGGAGGTTTCGCGGCTGAACGGCTTGCCGAACTTGCGCGATCTTGATTTGAAATTCAATTTGATATCCTCGTTATCCGGCTTTGCCTCCGCGAATCTTACGCAGCTGCTCTCAGTAGATCTCAGTGGCAACTTCCTCGCGGCGCTTCCGGCCAACTTCTACCATCATTCGCCTCTGTTACGCCGCATCGATTTGTCACGGAATCGCTTCCGGCAGATTCCCACCTCGGCATTGTCCGAAAACACCTTGCCAGGTCTCGGCTGGTTAAATCTCACCGGCAACCCATTAGTGCGCATTCACGATATTGCGGCTGCCCATCGATATCCCGCCCTCGAAGAGATTCATATCAGCGGTACTAATCTCACAATAGTAACGAGCAAAGACTTTGAGACATTTCCGGCACTGTTGCATGTACATCTCGGACAAAATCGCATCTCACGCATATCGCCCGGTGCTTTCAGCGGGTTACCGCATCTCCTCACCCTTGATCTTGGCGTGAATGAGCTAGAGCTCCTTCCTCAAGAGCGTCTTCAAGGGATGAACCATTTGCGCATTTTGAACTTGACTCATAATCGTTTGAAGGAGCTCGAGGAATTTCCACAGGATTTGCGTGCCTTGCAAATCCTCGATTTATCGTTCAATCAAATCGGACGCATTAACAAATACATTTTTCAATATTTGGAAAGTCTCGCTGAATTGTACTTGGATGGCAATTGGATATCCTCCGTGTCTTCGGATGCGTTCAAACCTCTAAAGAAATTGCGCACGCTAGATTTGAGCCGCAACTATCTGGAGAACATTCCGCTGAATGCGTTCCGTCCACTCGAGACGCAGATACGCAGCTTGAAGACCGAAGGTAATGACTTTTTCAATTCGTAATAGGCAATTATTGTCTGCGTCTGATCTAATCATTAATGAATGTTTCAATCAGAGAATCCATTATCCTGCACGTGCGACTCGCAGGAACTTTGGGAGTGGTTTCGCGATCATCAAAAGCTCATCGAGCAAGCAGACGCAAACGCAATACGTTGCGAACAACCACCCGAACTTCGCGGCCGCCGATTTCTTGAGCTTGCGCCCGAACAATTCTGCGATCAGCCGATGGTTCAACGCTTGGCCATTCAAGATATTCAACCCTTTTCCGTGTTGGTCTCGTGGCAAAGCCGTAATCATTCAGGATTGTACGGTTATCAAGTGGTTTATCATAGCATTGATGGCGTTGAAGAAGTATGAAATTGCCTCTAAGCTGGCATCAATGCTAATTGTGTGTGTTTGCAGATTCGTGGCCGGATGTTGGATAGATCTATACGCTCCACGAAAGTGGCAAGACTCTATCCAGGCACGCGATATTTAGTTTGTGTCTTAGCTTTAGGCAATTGGGCAACTCGGAAGTTTCGTCCTGAATCAAAATTCGGGCGACGTTTAGACCCAAACATTTCGGACAACTGGGAATCTTTCACAGATGCAATGCTGCCGCTGCTTGTTGATTCTCCTACAAGTCGGTGCAATGAGGTGGGTTATTCTTCGTATCTTGCTTTAGGAGTTCCTTTGTGATTGTCTTGTGTTTATGGCTTGTAGGTGACAACGCTTGGAGCACCTGATAGCATTCATGGCGAGTTGGGCAGCATTCCAGATCACGGCATGGGAATACAATCTATTCTCACACGTCGCCTGGGGCTCATCATTGGATGCTGCATGGGATTTGTCGTCTTCATCGTACTTGTCTCGATTCTGGGCTATCTCAAAGTGAAGAAACAACGTGCAGCTATCAAACGCGACCAACAGGCTATTCCGCCCGAATACCTCTCGTATCGACACTTCTCCATTCAGAGCGGTGAGGCGGGTCGCGACCAAAGCGGACATCCGCACTTCATAACCAGCATGAATACGTCACTTAATTAATCATCGCGTGCTTGGTGCGCATACAGCAAGACTTCGTCTTTCGGCCCTGATACGAATTAATCAATATGCAGCACGGAAGGATTGCAGTCGACTAACTAACCGTAATACCTATACTCTCCGCTCCTAACTATTAGATTAACATTGATTAATTAATAACGCCCGACCAGCCGAGAGATGTACATGAATCTTGCAACCACTCTGCGCTGTTGTGTGTTCATATCCCTCTTCTTAAGAACAAGCGACACGTTGTGATATAAAACGCAGTTCTTCAATATCTTATTTGTTGCCGTTTCTTCAGTATCTTCACAGTGCCACAATCAATCAAACAATCAAAACAACTTACTAAATACGAAGGGAACTTAGATAAATTAAATTAATGCGTAAGCAAACCAGATTTAACCAAGCGTAAACTTAATTAATGAAAACCATAGCTAAATTGTTGGATTATGAAAAATTTATAAATAAAAGTAAGTGAATGTTACATTCCATTGAACTGAAAGATTATTGCAAATGAACGGAAGTGTGCACAAATACCACATTTCAAAAAGATTAACAATAACAATAGTAATTAACAATTAAATCACAACTGGATATGCAAATAGTATAACATCGTGCAAACGAACTATTAGTATTAAATATTAAATAGTCATACATTGAAGCAAAAATTGGTTGCTGCAAAATAACCTTGTAGGTTCACAGTATCTGAAACCTCTCTATCTATATAGCGGGAATGAAGGGAAAGCAATGCAAAAATAATCCGCATTATTAAAGTATGAGGCCAGCGCATGTTTCATGTATTTAATTAACGAATGAAAACGTAACGAATCTGAATTAAATACATAAAGCAAATAGAGAGAAGCTCGACGCATTTTGTAAATAAATCCAAAATTGCGCATTGTTTACGGAGCTCACGCAAATATCCGAATGCCATTGATTACAAATAATAATAATATTGATGATGACGTTGATGATAAATATTAACAAATGCGTTGCGCATTGTTTGCACAACTTGGGCGAGCTGTTTGTCCTGCCTCCTCGCGGTTTAATTATAATTATAATTTATGGGAGCGTTCCAAACGCGGGCATCATCAATTTCGTCATTTCATAAATGAATGATTTACAATCAGTTTGCGTCCTCAAATCTGCATTACGCCTCCCATACTTATTTAATATTTATTCAAATTGTCAGTTGTGACAAAGTGAACTGTACATTTATGTTTATACTAAATGAGCGATGGTCGTTTGTTGTTCGTTCTTGAGTAATGTTGATGATGATGATGAGGCGTGATGATGGTGGTGAATTAATATTGTTAATTGTTTTGTATCTAAAAATAACTTGTAGATAGATTATACATACATATACATACTAAAATTAAGGGGAGCTACACGAATTTATAACTCATTTACCTCCATATACGAAAGATATAAGCAAATGAGAAATGTTTTTTTTTGTGAAAAAAAAAATAACTACCAAACAATGAAAGTGGAATGTATTATATTAGTGAACAATGTACTAATAATATTGACATTTGTTGTAATTTGTCATTTTGATAAGTTCTTACTTCCAGGGTAATTTCTTTCCGCATATCATGAAAGGCCGTTCTCGTTAAGTCTCTAGATACTCATCATTCATTCATTCATGATGTGAGTATCACTGCATGTTCATGAAGCAAGTGAAGCAAAATTCAAACTAACAAGAGCGTTATTTGTACTATTTGTGTGCGGTTTATTCGTCAAGACCAAGTTACCTATTCTGTTTCATGTATTCAAGTACACTTAAAGGAAGGGTATTCTTGGTTGTTTTGTCCGCGTCCTCATTGCAATTCACTTTAGCAGGCGCTGTATAAATTTATTATGAAGGGCCTGCAAATTTTCAAATTCGTTCAAAGGATTCTCATTAAGCGCGCCATTGTGGATATGGTCGTAAGATTCATACATATGTATTTTCGCTATATCACAACCATGTCGCCTAGTTTCACATGTATCACTGTATGTGTGCGTTATGTCCGGAAGCTTTCCGTTTTCCGTTTTGTGCCGCAGACTCCGTCCTGCATATCGCTCAGTAACAAATGCGTCCTCATATTCAAAGTACCTTTTTCTCGGTTTCAGATTACAGAAAGGCAAATGGAATTTTCAATAATTAAAATTGTGACTGTATTCAAAGTCAACACTGATTAACTTTTAATGAAGCAGTCTTTTAAACATATGTTAACTCAAAATTAGACCACTGCTTAATTAATCTTTTGGACATTCATATCGTTCCACCTCATTTCTAGCTGTTTTTTTTCTGCCATTGATTCAGGTTTCTGGTTGCCATAATCATTACCAGTATTCGTGTTTGATGTTTTACCCTTGGGATAAACTTCTTATTACAACATCTTGGAATATTACCCAATACTATATGAAACTTATTATGTGATAGAGTAGATTACGATTACGTTACTTCCGAATACATAAATATACCAATCAATCCAAACTTGTTCACATAATATTATTACTTCTTAACTTTGAGTGGCGGGGCCAGATAAACTGAAGCAACTTGGATCAAATGTTGAACACAGTAACCAGCGGACGTCAGCAAGTGATTGATAACATTAACTAGCCAATAAATACGTTCGAAAGCAATCAGACAATTAGATAACAACACAGTGGAATGCAACTTCTGGCGAAGGAAAACAAATCCTTGTGGAATCAAAGCAATCTGTCTTTAGGCATTAGATAGAGCTTGCATGTTTCTTCCCACCAGAGTGTAAGTGTCTGATACGGTATACGTGTGTTTATCGAAGCTCCTTGGGGTCTAGTCGTCGTACAAATGCGCAATCTTGCGCTCTCTACAGACGCCAACCCGAATGCTGATCATTATGCAACAACAAATCCCAAGCGAACGCGAAGCCTACTTGCGTTTGCAGCCAAGTGAGCGAATTGGATCCCAGGCAATGCACCCGAATGCGCAAAGCAACCACCCGATTTCAACTGCTGCCGCAGAGTAATTGCGACGGCCAAGCGCCGAGTGCGATTAAATGCACCCAGAGAGTTTGTCCGGCAATAAATACACTCTGAGTACCAATTCAAATACGACTGTGCCGCAGCGACGACATTTAAATAATTAATGTGTTCGTTTCAATAGAACACAGATGCTTGCATTTCAACTACAAATTATGCTTGCAATATTATATCTAAGTAATTTAGCACATTCAACGGCATTCAATTGATATTTTGATAAGAAAGATTTTCATTGCTGTTTAATATAACTAAAATTTCTAAGGTAGTTAATTCATATCATTCTAACGTGACAACTACCTGAAATTAGTAATGGTTTCAATACTGCAGACTCATTACATAGCAATAAACCAGGCGGCTGTCAACCTAGCAGATATTCAATTATTGAAAAACTTCATGTATCATTTACATTCCCTTCCATTAAAACTATTTGATGCAACTGGAGTGGAAGATAATTAATATATTATAATCACGTTTGTTTTGAACCAAGCGGCCAAACGAACCGAGTTCGGTGAATGCGATTTGTTCAGTGAATTTTTCGATTTGAATTAACCGCTCTCATTTTAAATAAGTTTAGTACTCCTATTCATGTATTATGTCCTCCATTAACTAAACATCAGCAGATGAAAATGGAAACTTGAAATTTATAAAATTTACGTTTTCAAAAAACTCACATTTCCAAATTAATAACGACATACTATTAAATTTAAATTCAAAAATATTGTGAATTCAACTACTTAAGTAAAATACTGTTCATATCTGCTTGAGTTAATATTTTTGATTATAATAATGTTGACATTTAATAGAAACTTTGTCGTAACAGTATTTGCAGATGCAATTAAAGACATTTGATGATCAATTAGGTTACCGATAGTACAAACTCTAAAGAAATTACCGTAGAATATTTACACACATGTGTCTGAACATACCTTAATTTGGAATCCCAGCCTATTGTGTATATGTATAATTACTTACTTTAGGACAAAATATGAACGATATTTAGTTTAATCAACATATTTGCCGCACTCTAAGACGCGACTGTTTACCTAGAAAAATGGTTTGCAATGTTGCATCTTATCAGAAACTTTAAGACATCATTTACTCATTAAATTGTAGCTTGTGGTGGCCTCCGGACATCACTAATTTACTTATATTCTTTGTTTAAAACTCAATATTTCTAATATGAGCTATGTTAACAAAAAACGAAAATTATAAGTTGAAACACACTTTACAATACATTTTTGCAAAAATCCTGTTAAAATTGCAATGCATCTTATCGTTAGGTGCGCCTTTTGATCCGGGAAATGCTGTAATTAGGTTGTATCTTGAGGGCTATCCAACTCATCTTCCCTAAATTCCTGTTGCATTCTAAATTCACTCAATTATTACCACTCAAAACAGAACAAAATTCCATATAACATCTAAATGTAATACAAACCCTACTGTAATCTATTTAGTAAAGAGAATCCAGTACATATTCCGTTTATGATTAAATTTCAAATTAGAAACTTGTACTAATTCAAATCTAAGTAGACCCGAACGTAAATTTCTATTGATGCGAAACGTTTACAAATCCCAACTGGCGTCCAATTAGAATCCAGTACAAATTCCCATGGGAATTTAAATAAATTATATAACGATATAAACCGTAATCAGAACAATAATTTAAATTAATTCAATTGTGAAAGGTGAATTACACCAATGATTAAAAAAAGCTACTGCTACCTATGATTAGAATGAAATGTTTGTAAAAACTAAGATTGTATATAATACATATATTTACAGTAGTAATAAACCATTATTAGTATAAATGATAATCATAGCAATAACATTTAACACGAATATATACAATAAACACAAGATATTGTTGAATAACGGACTATCCTGTTAATTCAAAACAAAAAATTCAAGTAAAATAGACCCTGAGAAAGTAAAAAGTACAATCAACCAAAAGTTGTGGTGGAATACAAGCAAGAAAGTGTTTCAAGTGTGCATTTGAGGTAGGTACTTACTTATTAAAAATACAATAAACAAAGACACAACCAACTAAAAACGAATGCAGAATATATAAACATTCATAACAAACAAATATACAATAGGAATGTTGTACTTTGCTGTAGTAATCTATGCAAGTGCTTGTTTCTCAATGACCTACGGTAACCCTTGTACAAATCTATAAGGCATTAAAATCATACATCAATCAATAAAATTGATACCTTACTCTGCATTTAAATGTAAATAAAAATCCTATATTTTCTTATATCAGTTTAATTGATTGATAGTACAATTATATTGGAATGTATTTGATTGTATTATATTGCATAGTGAATGAAACGGTGCAATTGCATTGCAATCATGTCGCTGAAACAATTATCAACGCGCACAAATAAAGCATTCGCTTTTTGGTAACTATATGCTTCAATTATTTACGTTTTTAATTATAACATGCCATCCTGTCATTATAGTTTGAATTTTAATTATAATTTGTACGAGAAAGGCACAAGTTTGTTAGTCCTCTTTGTGGTTTGCTTCATACCAAGTATTATCATTGGATTCTTCTGTTACTAAGGTATGCTTAAATGAAAAAGTGCATAGGAAGAAGCAACCTTAAAAACATACAAATTAATTATTCCTGATTATAAAATCAGAGAAATCTTATATATGTAAACCATTCCTGCGTTCGTATTTGTAATCACCTAGTGACATATGACTTATAGATGTGACATATGACTTACAGATAAACATCGAACAACAATTTGCAACATACATTTAATGAGCAACGTGTATCAATTATTCCATTAGCATTCTAAAAGAGAAGTTGTCATGAACACTATACATGGTGTTGATCATGAAGTCATTGATAAATTTTCAGTTGCAACATGTACGCGAAACATGGCCTGCTTTTGTTAACTTTGTCGGTCGTAAACATTAACATCTAGTATTAAACTACTATCATTTGATTAAAAACAAATTCATCTATCTTTTCATCGATCAGGTACAGGGGTGTGTTTGTATCTAACAATAATATTTGGTGGCGTTCCAAATAAATTTCAATCCATTTGACATAAACAATATAAATTATTAACATAGATAGCCAATGTAATTAAACCATTTAATTACAGGCGAGCGTTATCACTTTCAGAAATTATATGAACGCACGCGATAATTACAGTAAACAAGCATTTTTGGCAGTTTGGTATGCATGTTGTTGATGGAAAATTATTTAAACTTAATTAAAAATTTGTTGCCACCACTCGGTTTCCAAATTTAAAATTACATCCTACATATAAATCAAATACTGCTCAGTCCTTTCGTCGTGTAATGTGCAAAATATATATAATGTACACATTTTGTTTATCCTAAATTAATACAAATACGTTTTCTCATCCATTTGGTTCCAACGTGGGTGTGGACGATGTCAAAGAGCTGTCCATCAGGACGGTAGTTTGTGTCGTATCCAATGATGAATTATATTCGTTGTGGTCATCCCGAACATTACGATGTTTGGCCCCATTCTTTACCTCACTCCGTCCATACCAGGACGATACTTTTTTTAAGGGGCAGACCATTTGCAGATTGGAATTTGAGTCTTCTTCATAGCCTCCAGTTGCAGTCAGGGAGGAAATTTCTTCAGAGGTCCCAACCCCTTTTTTGTAATACTAAAAGTTACAATGACAAATACATTATAATATAATTGTACTGAAGGAATATACCTGTGGATTTTGTCTGATGCGTAAATTTGAAGTGACATCGCCGTTGTGATAAGCGTTTCCTTTATTTATGGGCTGAATACCATTTGGAAACTCGGAATCACCCTACAACATTTTTAAGTAAGTATCTACAGCGCATGAATATCGATAATTTACCTTGGTGTCCAATGTTGGCGTCGGCATGATTGGAATGTGCGAATGACCATTAGTGGTTACCAGCTGTTGCAATTCATGTGCGTCTACATTGCATTGCTGACCGTTACCAGTTTTTGATCTGCTGGAACATGTTGTTGCTGCATATACAACACCGTTTGGCTCAAAGCGACGAAGCACCCATTGGCGTTTTATGTACTTGTGAAGAAAAAAGGCAATTATGCATAATAATATGCAACCTATCGCTATCACAAATCCCAAGGCAACTCCTAAAAGATATATTTAACAGTAATGATATAATATTATAAGAGAATTCGTTATTGAAACTGATCGAACCACTCACCAAGCCATTGTCTATGATACAATTTTGCATCCGCATCGGTAACCAGATCTTCACCAGTTTCCTCGTTTTCATTAGGCATGGGAAACTTTGTTGTGATCAGCAGGGGCTGTGTAGGATTACCACTGCCTGCATCATTAACCGCCAAAATATTAACAAAGTACTTAACATCTGGATCTAAATCATGTAAAATAGTTGACATAACTATGGCATCCTGATCAAGATTGTTCCAACAACCCTAAAATAATCAGGTATTTTAATTTAAACACATTAAAATTGTATGATAGTAATGCTTACATCATTATTAGGTGGTATTAGAATACTGCTAGCTAACCATTTCTCCAAAGGCAAGCTATTATTTGGTGTATGACGTATGGAATATTTATTTATCCGACCATTCGAATGAACCGGAGGTTCCCACTTTACACATGCAGAGGTACGTGTTAACACTTTATATTCGAGGTGTTGTACTTCACTAGGAACTGTGAAAAATATTGATTAATTGCACATATCAGCTATGCGGCATATCTATTGACCTACCATCGGACGGAGTAGTAATAAATAATGAATGTGAAAACCTTGTAGTTTGCTCCTCATGCTGCGCTTGTACCTTAATTTCATATGTAGTCTTTGGCCGTAGGCGCTCAATTGTAACACTACGTGTTGGCAAATCACGAAGAAATTTGCCTTGTACCTCACACGGTTTTCGCTCATCAAAAATCAGGTAACACAAGGTATATGTGGTGCTCGACGGATTGCTATCCCACCAAGTTACATTTATGCCGCTTGTCGACAATGCCACCGCATCGATTTGCAACGGTGCTGCTAGGAATTTGTGCTCTTCAGTTTCATTTATAAAAGTGGAATTAAATAAGGCATTCTCCAAAGTATTATCACCAAAATGATGACGATAAAAATGCTTTGGTATGGTCACTGTCAAGTTATGAACTGACATTAACGAAGATGCGGCAATAACTTGAAATTCGTAAGTTGCTCCAATTGGTAGTGCTGAAAATATAATTATAGTACAAAACAATGGAGTTTAATGAAAACTTAAAAGACACCTGATATTGTAGTTTCAAGTCCCGCTACATCAACAGAATTAAATCCATCTGTATGCTGTCGCCGCCACTGCACCTTATATAAGTAGGGCTTTGCCCTCCTGTTGCTGCACGGATCGTAATCACTACTCAAAGGCTGCCAACTCAACATAACCGAAGTGCCCTCCAACTGCGCTGTAAAATTCCGCTGCCCTCGTACACCACTATTGCATGTGACATTTGCAAACTCTGTACTCGCTTTTTTGCTAAACGTGCGAATCAGGAACGTGTAATTCGTATCGATGTGAAGCTTTTCCAGCAGGATATGCGTTTCATTCGTCAAGTAGTCCTTTGTTCGATCTTCGGCTAATTCAGCGTCTACGAGAATAAAATTTCATGATCATGGAACGTCAATAATAAATGGAGAACCGCCTTCCTACCTGTTCGATGAGCTATTATTGTGTACGCTTGAACATTTTGCTCTCCACGCCAACGCAAGCACACACTGTCTGCTTGATAGGGGAGACATTGGATATCCCTTGGTTCGCTGGGGTTGTTGTTCGATGCGTTCAGCTTCACGGAGGCACCACTCCAACTCGTCCCAGCCGAGTTCGTCGCCTTGCATTGATACACCCCGCTATCGGATGCTGTCGAAGAGCTGATAAGCAGCCCCCAATTATATGCTTTTGCGCGAATATGTGCTTGCACATTGAATGGTAGGCCATTCTTATACCAGCTGATTGTCGGTGGAGGCCATCCCGATGCTGTGCAATTCAAGCGAATCGTTCGTGCTAAAATATGCACGCCGGACGATGGCGTACTGTTAAATACAGGTGCTTGTTGCACGACAACATTGTACACCTAAAACCAGCATATATGTAGTTTTAATCAAAACTTGTTCAGCCCTTAATTACCTTCTGAAGTCCGCCTTCAGGTGCTACCACCGAGCACGTATACCTTCCAGCGTGCCGAAGCGTTACATTGTGTAAAAGTAAAATAGACGTATTGCCAATGACCAAATCATTACCTTAGCAAAATAATTAAATGATTATATAGCTAACGGAGATTTTAATTAATGATTACCGTTCAACCATCGCAGAGATGTAATCTTATTGCCGGTGGAAACAACGCAATATAAAGTTACACTATCTCCAATGTTGACGGTAACGTCAGTTGTATTATGAACAGGAAGGAAATGGATATCCTCCTCAATTTCCAAGGCGTTGGCAATGGATAATTGTGCAGCTCTACTGCGTTTTGCTTTCTTTAATATATTATTGATAACTTTACATCTGAAAATACAAAAGTCTAATTACCAGATAACAACACATAACGTTGTGCCAGATAAACTTACCTATAAGAACCTATATCGGAGGAATGTACATTGGTAATGAGTAATGAGCCCGAAGGTAAAGGAACATATCTGCAAAAACAGCTATTAAACACGCAAACATTCCAATTTACGAAACATACTTTTTGTGTTGAGGTAGTGGTTGATCGTCGCGTTCCCACAGGACGCTCGCCCTTGGCAACGAGTTGACACTGCATGGCAAAATAGCCGGTTGCCCTTCTTCCACGTGTAGGTCATTAGGCTGGCGAAAAAACTCTTTCATATCTGTTCATCACGCAGGGATAGAGATAACAATTACGTTAACGACTTGTTTTGCCTATTTCATAAAAAACTTACATGCGAACTGAACATGGACAATTTCTGTAAGTGCGCTCCCGAACCGTTGAGACTCACTGATGCATTGATAAACACCCTCCATGCTAGTGTTTGCCCCATCAGTCAGCCGTTTCCCTAGCTTCGGTATGACCAAAGTGCCATTTTTGAACACTTTGAAGCGGATGTCTCCTCGCTCGAGAGTAACACCATTGTGCAGCCATCGCACATCCACTCCACCACCCCCGTTGTTATCCGCATTCAGGTCGCGAGCTCTCAATGATGCACGCCGCCAAAATGCATCTGGGTCACATTCCAACCTTGCCGTATGCCCTCTCGACACGTACATTGTGCTAATTGACAATGCATCATCAGCTGTAAGAAGTAAAACTCCATATTTAGGCAACACCGACATAATAAATTATAAATTAATTAAAACTAATGGCGCGATGAAAGGAACCCCACAACACAACAACAACAAGTGAATACCTTGCTTGTCACATTCTGCAGAGTAATTAATAAAAATTAACTGACAGCTAATCTGCCGGTGCGCAAAATTTTCCAATAGCATAGCAGGATGGGAGAGGTGAACAACGCGAATTGAATGCATTATCTACCCCCACAAAATGTTATTCGCAATTTCCTCCACACAATACAAACGTAAATGTATGTATTATATTATCATCATCCGCCCTGTAAGCGTAGTACGCGTATGTTCCACATAATAATACGCAATAAAAAAGTTTATTTATGACGCAATTATCATACAAAAGCAATGCCGATTTATCCGTAAATAATTGTGCGCAATTTGTAAAGTTGAAATAGTTCCATCATTGTGCCGTTTATGAATGCAAAGCGACATTTATTTATAACAACGCAGATAGTTGTGGCAGGATAATTTATACGCTATTGTTTTTTACTGGCTCACTGTAAAATGACCCACTCTTGTACCTTTCAAGAAAAAAGAACCCAAAATAAATCATCAACAAGAGGACTGCGTCCGCTTGGACGCTCAAGACGAGGCACCGCCGAAAAATGTAATGAAGCGACCCAAATCTTTGCCCGTACGCGAAAAAAACTATGAAATATGAGTGAAGACTTAAAGAGGTAGTGCGCAAATAAAAAGGAAGGATTCAACATGTGTTATCTTTTCATGAATGGCCGAGTGAGTGAGTGCGTTTTCATAATGCTGAATTGCCAAAATTATTTCAGTTTGTCCAAAGTTTTATGTTAGGAATTAATCCCTTGTTTTTGTTCGTCCTACACAGGACGAATGGATTTCCCTTAGGCTGAAATATGATTAATCTCAGCACCTTTTTACCGCCCAGCGAATAAAAGTAATTAAAACTAATAACTTTACGAAATAAATAAATTTCCAAGTGGATGACATTTATGGACAGCACAAAAACAAGTTTCCTGCAGGAAGAGGAAAAACACTTTGGTTAAAATGTCAACGATTACAAAATGTACTCGAGCGCTGGTAAACAAAATGCGAATTACAATTTGCGTAATAACTTCTTTATATTACGACTTCATTCTCATTGAAAGTGTTGGTGGCGCAGGCGGTGGCTCACTCCATGCTACTGTCATATTCGCTGGCATTTTAAGGTATTTTATGACGTTTTATAAGGCGCGCGTTAGATGCTAAAAAGACGGCTCTTTTCATAACACGTCTCGCCGCCGCTGATAGATGTTTGCACACAACAAATCGAGCGGGTGATTTTTATTGAAACCGCCTCCAATAAAAAAGCATTTTATTAAAACTATCTTCGCAGTTTTCAAAAATACTAGGGAAAGAGGCAGCTAATTAATAATAACTTCTCATCACAACTCTTTCGCGCACGCAGAAACAAAGATGATTATGGAATTTTTTACGTTCTTCCTTCTGGTTTATTTCTTTTCCTTACACGCGCCCAAATGCCAGCCTTGAATCGCAAATAAACAGGACTCATTTCGGTGACTTCCATCAATTACGCAACGACTCTTTTACAGCTTTTTTTCGTTTTCTTCGTCGGCATCGCTTCCCACGCTTTTTTGCCGCGTTGTTGCCCACCCCCCAAGCGACCAATTTAATTCGCGCGAGCAGTTTGCGGTTTCTTTCACTCATAAAAGTCATAAAACGCGTGGCGACGAAATAAAAGTTTTACCTTTCTTCGCACATTACATGCCACGATTTTTCCGACAATCGTTATGCTGTAATAATTTTGGATTTTCCCGATTTATTTGCAGTGTAATGCCCCATACTTGCAATGCAAAAATTATGAGACCATTTTCCTCACATTTAAGGCAGCTACCAAGAAAGTGCCAAAGAATTATGTGAAACTTAAACCGCAAAACTATATAAATATTAAATAGAATATTGAAATATTCATGGGGAATACAAACAGCATTAATGTACTGTTTATTAATAATTGATCTCTCATATATTCTTTTGTTTGTTCAACTCTCCAGGGAATGAAATGAAATTTGTACTTGTTTTTATTATGATTACTATAGGATGAGAGCAGAAAATATTTTGCAAGAAGCTCACGTTGTTGTTGCTGCTGTTAGTGCTGAAAGACACACACAATATGTACTTAAGCAGCCAGCGCGCGAGCAAGCACCAAGCGAAACATTGGGAAATGTTAATCGAAGCGAAACGAGGGCAATCGCATTCTTCGTCTTCTCCGAACACGGTACGCTTGATGGCCGATAGGCTCGCGTAAAACAACAACAATAACAGCGCCAGCAGCAGCAGCAGTAGTCTTAAGAAGCACGTGAAAAAATACACACAACACACGCTCTTGGTAAAAGTGCACTCGTTTGAAACGTGCGCAGGAAAACAACTCGTGCAAACAAGGAATTATAATAGCACAAGCTACATCGAGCGAGAGAAGAAAGAGCCAAATATGAAATTAACAAGCTAGCTAGCAAGTAAACGAGGAATGGAAAGCTACGTACATAGAACGCTGACCGAAAAGCAAATTGACCTCACCTCTAATGCATTGCCATGCTGAAAGAGCGGTAAGCTCGCGACGTGAAAAATGCATGGAATGCGCGCTCGAAGGTCGCACACGCACCAAACTCTCTTCTTTTTTTTCAAGAAGACATACACTTCCTCGATTGCCACATCGCAATTGCCTCATCGATAATTGAAATCATTGGTGCGCTGCTTTCTGTTCCCAGTGTGCGCACAAAAAAGTAGCCTCAACGAAAAAATAAGCAAGACCGATGACAGCACGAGCGTAATAAAAATGGGATGGAAATTGTTTACATTAAATTTCAACACTCACACAATGCCTCCGCCGACGCTACCGCCTCCAATTCGGCTGTGCTGCCAAAACGCCATCTGCGCTGGCATACGCGTTACAAAACACCGCGCGTACGAAGGAAGGAGAGATTCTTTGTTGTGCCTCAGTACCTTTCGCGAACAACTACGTTGCTGTTTTGTTTATGTTCTTAATAGGCTTTTTATTAATTCCCGGTTTCGCATTGGATTTTCACGCTTCTTGCTGGTGCCTCCTTTCGCCACCCTTTCTCTCACTGCGACTTTCCCACAGATGAAAATCGCAATACAAAAAGTGGAAGTACCTTTGATGACAATAAAAACAATTTCTAGTCGCTGCTTACAAGTCACATAAATAAATTTATTTCGGAAGTAATTGCAAAGGGAATTCCGGCATTTTGCCAAAATAATTTATGATGTGATTTTGGCAAACCGAAATTGTTAATAATTATTAATCAATCGTGCGGTTACTATTGTTACAAATTAACGATAACGAAGATTAATGCTAATAATTCCGATTTGTAATCGAAAAGCAGAACGCAGAAAGCGCGAATCCACCACCGCCAACGCGAAATGTACGTGCCCGGATTCCGGGGGCCTCGTTTTCCGGGTAGGGCCTAGGTAAACGCGATCGCGAACAGAATGTGTTTTTCAGCGTATGTATCTGTCGTCATGACAACGCGGGGCGGCGCGCGCCGCCTGCGTAAATCTTTCGCTTCTGTTGCGTGTAATGTGTAACGAAGCGTGTTGCACACATATACACGCCAGCCGCCACCACCGCCAGTCCGCCAGCAGCACACTGAGAGAAATTTCGCGCTTTGGCTTTTAGCGCCGCGCCATTCGAAGCTTCATTGTGTTGCGCACCGGCGAACCTTGCAAAGTGTGGAATTGATAAGGATTTCCTTGGTTACCGCCTCTTTGACGACATCGCACAATGCCGAAAGAATTTCATAATAAACTACGAGTTGCTTACCTCGCTACACGCGTACGACGAGCAAAGCTCCTTTCGAATGTAAAGCAGTAGCAGCATAGAATTTCACCAAGAGAGAGTTGCCTGACATTTCATTAGGAAGTGTATTAATTAGTTCGTAACTTCATTATTGCTTTGCATTAAGTTAATCTCAACTTTATCAGGTGATACGTAATGACTAACGAAAAATTCGACGTTTTTTAATCATTGTGTCAATTATTTGTATGTCAACGTTACGTATTTTCGAAATGAAACTTCTTCTTTCTTTCGCTGCGAAACTCCTCATGAAAATGATCGTCCTGTTTAAGATATCCAAGAAAGCTAAGCGAAGCAAGAAATCTAAGAAGTAATTTCAAACGTTGGTTTCGTAAGGAGCGAGTTCTCTATTCACGGCCGATAAGTGTACATTCTCCAACGCTTAAGAAGCTAAAGATGTGAAATAGACTTCTGGGAAATTCATCTCTCGCGTGCATTATTCGAAATGCGGTCCACGCACGCGAGAAGCACCAAATGGAATATCCTCGTGCCGTACAAGAAGTGAGCGTACGCCATATTTGAGGATTCTAAGGTCAAGGACAAGTTCCATTGACCATACCTCCACTCACCGGTACAACTCATACGAATAGAAGCTAACCTTCAAATATGCGAATGAAATGCTAAAAAATTCCATGATGTTATGGTTGCTTGCTAAATTGCAAAAAATCTACAATATGACTCACATTATCATCGATAATCAATGTTTGTCGTACGAATACGCATCTGATTTACGCGTTCGTTTGGCAGCATGCGATGCGCAATTAAAGAAATTGATAAGCAATTTATAAGCGGATATCCGCTTTGGTTCTGCGAATGCGCTAACGAGCGCTTATGAATATTGCGCCTGCTCATGAGTCTTGTTATTGTCGTCTCGTCGCGGCTAGGCTAGACAGCAATCGCGCACGACGTGCGTTCATGAGGCAATTATTTCCGGAAATGCCAAACACAAAAAATGTTGTTATGCTATAGAAAGTATTTCAGTAAGGTATATATTAGTAAGGTAGTCTCAATATTAAAAACCAATGTGAAATTAGCGATAGCGAGCTTAATTCGGTAAAATTCCATGTTTTTTAAAATTAATTTTTCATGTATTTAATGTTTAAACATTTTTTTCACTGAGGTAAGTATTATGAAAAATACTATAGTCGATCAAATCATTGATTTCGAGTATAACTCCAATGTTTTGATCGCCCAACTTAATTATGCAGTAATTTTTATTAAAACGTTCCAATAAAAAAACATAAAACCACATTACGCAATTCATGAACCAAAACACTTACCTACTCCTGATATTATACGATAAACTAAAATAAGTACCTATATGTATAAACTCTATAATTAATAATTGAAAGTTTTGTTAATTATGAAGTAAAAACAGTTTCCAATGGAATTATTATTTCAAGTAGTGCATTTTAACCTGATCACTTTTATTTCCTTCATTAATTTTGAAGTAGTCACAATAATTAATGAGTCTCAGTCACAGTTTAGTATGAATGCTATGACAGGTGTGACCAAATCAACCCAATCCTTCTAGATCACAATAAGAGAAACCTGAAAGTGAAATCATTGGAAAAATGATCTTGTTAAGCCATACTATTTTGAAAGATGATGTATAAATTAAATAAAGAAATTAAAAAATCAATAAAATATAAAATTAAACAGTGTGTTTTTCCGCCTTTGACGCCATTGGGGATGCAATGCGTAGAAGTTAAGTCAAAAGAAATACTTACTATTTGCGCATTTTTAGCACTCTTTAACATGACTTTATTCCGCGACATTTAACAAGAAATATTTCCCGATATGACAACGACGATGTCACAAGGAAACAAAATGAACAATAAAATTTCTAATTATTGCGAATGTGAAATTTCCCTCGTGTGTTTCTAAGGTGTTTCTTATTTATTCGAGTTGAACTTATGCACACTCGTGTATTATCTATTCAAAGTGCACACACTGACCGAGGGAGATGGGTATAATAACGTGGAAGTGTATGTATGTCGATAGTGAATGCACTCCTCGCCTGATTACTATTCCCAAACGCGCAGGCACGCAGGACTGTGAGCGAACGAGTGAATGTGCATCATGTGCTGCACACACTGCACGCGAGTACACACTCATTCATCGCGCAAAGCGCCGCTGCTGTACGATTCTCTCACTCAATGGTGCAATGAACTTTTGCGAGCAGCGTGTGCCGTGCCTTCCGCAAAACCGCCAACCAGAGCCGGTACGACATGCAATAATAATCCATTGCAACAGCGGTCGCATATGTGTCTATTTTTATCCTCATTTCGCACATTTTCCTTCCTTCTCGAACACCGCGCGCGCGCGCACGCCGAGGATTGCGAATACATACTGATGATTCACTTCGCACAACCACTGCGAACCCGCATGTAGTATGTGTTTACATTGCTGTAATGCGTGCAAATATAATTAACTTCTGGCTCGCATAAATAAACGAAGAAAAAACATATCAATTAATTAAAATTAGCATTTGTTTATTACACGCATTAACTATTCAATTAATAAAGTGAGGGGAGGAAGTGACGTGACCTGACGTGCGCTCACGCATTGCGAAACGCATTAATTTTCATTGGAACCGTGCGCGCCATTAATCCGCGTAATGACGTCATAAACATTGATAATTAAGACGAGGAAACGCATCGCAAAGAATAAGCGAAAGCTGGCGCACACGAAGCTCCAGTTTTCTTCACTATATTACGATACTAATGTGCCAGTTACATGGATTATTAAATGCCCCGCGTGCGCGCATTCGTTAATTAATCTCAGCCGATAATTAGCGCTAATTAACGCTGGAGGCACATAACACACCTGTGCGCTTAGCAATACAACCGCGCAGCGTTCGTTCCAAACGTTGTCAAATTAATAAATTAGACCACTAGAAGAAGCAGGACATATAAATTACGTCATGTTTTTGTTTGTTTATTTATATAAGTGTCCTTGAAGCGAAGAACACAAATGTGCGTAGTATACAGCTCATTCAAGCGCATTGCGTATAATTACAAAGGCCTTTTTTGTCAATAACAAATGAAATGCGCGATAATCGCATTGGCGCACAATATACTAAGCAATATAATCATAATAAATACCAGGAGAGTTGTCCTGGGTCAGTGTCGACCTGTTTCGCGCGCAAATATAACAGCAGCAGCAGCAGCAGTAGCGGCAACGCGACGAATGAACTGAACGGGTTTGCAAAATATTCATTGCATTCACAGCTGTGTTGTGCGCGTCGCGCTTGTAGCAGCATGCAATGCGTAATAAAACGACGACGACGCAAAAAGATGAGTGCGATCCCCGTTATTGAGCTGTTCTAAGGAAGAACCGGCTTCAAAGAGGAGGACGACGACAGCGTGACATACATGTTTTGCGACATTGTCTCTTCGCCTGATTTGCGAAATGTCGGTCCGGGCTGTAATGAATGTGTTGCGAGTGCGCTCGGAGCGAAGAGAATGGACAAATGCCCATAAAATGCGTATTGATCATGATTGTCGCACGATAACAATACTTGAAGAGGATTACAATTCTTTCTCTCCAAACTGGTTCTACAGAAATTTGCAAATTTTATTTGTTGATGGAATTATCTTAATGTAGCCATTCAGCCATCCATCACTTTGCTTTAAATAAATTTAGAGACATGCATGCATAAACATTACGCAATGAAGAATGCAATCAAACCAAAATAGAATGTACTATTCTGTAGATAACATTGGAACTTTAAACTCATTGCCAAAAGACATTTTTCGTCTTTGAAGTTTTAGTAGAATTACTTAGAAAGTCGATCAAATTATCACCAATTATTTAAAATGAAGTTTTCCAGTAGATGAATATTTATATTTTTTATTTATATTTATTTATTTTTGAAAATAAAATCTAAGAGGGAAGAAATAGAAAAGTTCATAAAATAATGAAAATTTATATTGAAATGTTCACAATTTCCCATCCTCATAGTTCATAATTTCGTTAACAAATCCATGTTCAAAACAACGCAAGTTTTGAATTATACTGAACCATTTTTGAATTATCAATACAATGGCAAAACATGGTTCGGGTTTTTAAATCATTTTAAAAAGCAAACAATATAAAGAGTTATAATAAATGTTAAGGAAAGAGCGAAATAAAAATTTTATATTGAAATTTGAATTAAACTTAATCATCGAGATAACCGCAAAACATGGTTTAGCATTTTTTAATCATTTTTAAAAGAAACGAATATAAAGTGATATAAAATCAATATTTTGTTGTAAGCTAAAAAATCCCAAGATTTTTGACCCGAGCAACAACTGTTTTAATCCTTCCGTAGAGCCTTGTTTCTTACGACAGATCGTCGTTTTGGAAAATTTTACGCTAATAAAGATTAAAGTGACACCCGGAGATTTGTTCGTCAGTTTCAAAGAAATGTACGCATTCCATTAACTTGCAGATTAAGTGTAATTTGACGAGAAAGATCATCGAATAGTCAAAACCGCGCACTTTGTAACTGTGAAATGCGATATCAAAAGAGAGTTTGCTGAAACGCGCGTTTATTTTTCCAGTTGGTGCTCGCGGATGCGCATGATTCGATAATCTACTCAAGCGTTCTGAAATTCGCGAATTGCGAACTAACAGAAAACTACTCATTTCGCTTGCCTATCATTCACACACAAACGAGCGTGTTGTACTTGCGTCGCGCGAGTAGTAAGCATGTTCGCAACTTTGCGGCGAAATAGCAATAACCGGACTCAAGGCCGGAAACATCGCGAGCGAGCGAGCGCGCGCGCGCGTTCTCAACTAACGACTACGCATAATTCAATCAAATGCAACTCGGAAAAAAAGAAGAATGATAAATGAGTTACAAGAAGTTCATATTCACATGATATGACAAATTAAGCCATATATATTATATTAAAATTATTATCATTGATTTTAACAAAATTTGTAGCTAACTTGTAATTTCTGTGTAGTGCGTGCTACACGTTGAACATACACACTTCGAATCTAACGCATACTGAAGAACGACTGAGCGAAGGCAAAACGCAATTCGTAATCCGTCGTAATTCAACCATTTATATTCAACTCTCCGCGCTTTTGATTCCGAAATATTAAACGCACCATCGACATCGACAGCAATGGCGCACATTAAAAGGCTAACTACATTCAAATGCTGTACAAACGCAACAATTTACATTTGTGTGTGCTTGGAATTATACAAACATGCTTTTATCGATTGATTACAGAACCAACTTGCACGTATTGTACGACACAAATTTAAAATGCGAAATTGTCGAATATGAAAATTGCCATTTTGCTAATAACTGCTAATAGCGTTATTTGATTATCGTAATTTTTTTCGCCAAACATATTTCTCACCTAACAAATAAGAAAGAATTTTATTGAATTTCATGAAATGATTTTTCAAAATGCAAAGAAAAATCAGTAAAAAGAGAAATCGCTTCTGATTCAGCTCAAATTCGAATAATTTAAAATCATATCATTACAGTTATATCATCATATATTTTATTTTTACGTCGACATCAAAGATCAATTTTAAAAGTTCCAAATTTGCGGTTTGGTCAAAAATCCTACACTCTGAGCGCTGGTCAGTTCATATATTTATCATATTAAGTCTAATAATTTAAAATTCAATGAAATTCTGATATTTTTAAAAGCTACCTGCTAAGGTAGGAATATTGAGAAATCTAAATTATGAATACTGATGTGATCATAAATTTATCACACTGAAGAATATGAAATTACTGACAGATATAAAATCATTAGAACTTTAGGCCTACAAATATTGATTGCAGTCGTAATTTCTAGACTTGCTACGAAATATAGAATTGCTCAATATCAAAATCGAAAATTAAAAATGCCCACGTATTTATCTACACTTTTCGCGCTCCCTTATGAAATTATAAGCTCGAGCAGTAAGTTGTGTCATGTTTGTCAACAAGCAACACGACATTATCAATATTGCAACAGCATCATTACGGCAGCCACGCTCGACCGACTCTGCACGTATACAAATATTATGTAAACCAATATCACTACTATCATGACCTATCGCAATCGAGCGCACATTAACATCGGGCATTAATTTCGCGATAACTTCCCATATTCTCCCAAAAACAATAGATTCCATTCTACATTCTTTGAATCTTCGATTATTCCATTCCACGTATTGTTATTGCGCCGACACCCAACAACAACAACAACTAGTCACATATCGATAACAAGCGTGCATGCAATGCACATTTAAAGAAAAACAATCAAAAATAAACAATTGATAATTATATACGGCAAGAACGACGTCTCGTACCCATTATGGCCCCATAATTGCTACGCGGGCAGTGAACACAATTTACTAAATTATTGAATAATAAAACCTGAAGTTTGTTCATTTCCTTTCTAATCAAGAATCGCGCATTCCAATCGCACGCCTGTCGCTATAAACGCGCACATGTTAGCAAATGCACAATGTCAACTAAACGATAAGAATATGGCATTATCAGCGCATTAAACTTAACGTATTAGTTAGTAGTTTCTTCCATTTCGTATTAGTAAACTTTTCCGCGCTTGCTTTCCGTGAAATGCTTGATGCTTTATTATAATATATACGCATTTATTGATCCCTTCGCCTCATCGTCGACTGTAAGAATTCATTAATATGCCAATGCTGTAATACATATTCCCCTCATAATTAATGTAAACGAATGGCAATGTCAATGCTAACGACCTCAGCGCGAGCGAACCTCGAACGTAACAACCGCAGATAAAAATCGCAATTTTATTATATCCGCAATACGTTTGTTTACATTGCGAATGCTGTGTTGTGCCAAACACAACGAAATTGAGGTTATGTTATAATCAGATGCTGGTCTTCGTCTATTCCCATTAAAAATAACAAGGGGAAATACTCACCACTGCGGGCACTGTTGGTGTTGTTGTTTTCACTTTTACTCCTATTAGCTGGGGTGGTGGTGATTTCCGTGGAGGCAGTAGCAAGGGCATGGGCATAATCATGTTGAATGAAAAGGACGGTGGCGGCGGCTACTGCAAGCACAACGCGGAATTGAAGCGTTTGTTGTATCGCCATAAATGCGCAATCATTTGGTGGTCACTAGATGTGTGCCAGCAGTCTCAACGTGTTTTACTCTCGTTTTTGTCTTCTTGTTGTTATTACTGTTAGCGTGTTTTGTTTCAACCACACTCACTGCCCTTTAACAATGTTATTATCGTTGCTTGTGTATGAGCAACTGCGAAGCATGGACACGAGAAACATTGAGTACGCGACGTGACCACGACAATTGCTATTTGCTTGCTGCAGGCATGCACCACCGACGATGGCGACTCGCTTTCCGCCGGCTGATTGTTATTGTTTCTTCGTGTCGAATAGGCCTATTGCGTTGCTGCGAATGCCATGCCATGACAACGTTATATTGTGTTGTGTTCGCATGCACGGGCCGGCCGCACACACTTGTTTCGACTTCACGGCTACTATTTCCCAATCACGGCCATGCCACACGATGACAAATTCTTGTATACCACGATTATAACACAATTACGCACAAACGATTATAATTGACGATATTCTTATTCACGAATTATGTGTATTGCGATTAAACACGTAAATACGACAGCGATAACACTCCGGCCACTTGCTGCAAGCACGAACAATTGTATGAGGCGAGAGTGACTTGAGTTCATTTAGTGAAACATACGAGTGATGGCGATTATAGTCGAATGCGAATATTCAGCAAGGTCTTGTTCAATTGCGCTCTCTTCCAGCAAAATCAGAAATCAACTACAGTTTACTATTTCATTCACCACTGCATCCAACTGTATGTTCGAACTTTTATTCCAACATATGTTGATTTAAACTATTTAAAAATTGAGACGAACGTTCGTATTCGTGATTTGATTCTACAGCCCGATAATAAATCTTTAAAATGTATCAGTACAGAATCTATCTGAACATATTGAGCAAGTTGTTATGCAAGTCTTATTATTATGTTTCTCATGTAGACTGAAATTAATGGAAATTTGCGAAAATCAAGGGCAGCATGCCATTTTCATACCGCCTGACAGTAATCACGTAAAAACCATCAACAACTCCACCATTAATATGCCCGCCGCGTTAAAATCACAAGTGCTACCACATTTTCAATGCATACCAAGGTGCACGCTATGACTTCAATTATTAATTAATAATATATTATACAAGATGCAGACAAACTATTAAAGAATACATCAGGCATTTCAATTAACAAATCACATACATCCTGAATACGAACACCCAGTAGTGATTGAATTTTAGTATATATTTATGAACAAGATAAAAAAGAATCAGTCAAAGTGCTTTTCAGCTTGGTGCATCATCAATTTAAATTCAATACTAAAGATGAATTTCCAAATGGTGTGTATTAAATTTATTACACTTCTCATAATAATTGTTAGATACTTATTTACAGTTTTGTATTGTGTTTGTACTAAGCATGCTTGCGATGAATATAAACAGTGCTCCAGCACCAGAACCGATTCCACGTCCAGTAGCAGCTCCTGTGCCTAATCCAGTACCCAATCCAAAAGCGAACCCACAGTTTTATTATGGATACCAAGGATATTATAACCCATATTCTTATGCGTATTCGTATGGATATCCTGCCTATGGACTTGGATATTATGGTAAATTCTTAATTTTCTGTAATTATAATTTGACAAGTATTTCTTTTCTTTTAGGATATTCTGCATATCCATATTACTACTATTAAAATGGTGTATTGACTCATTCCATAAAGAATATACTATCCCCTTCAATCAAGTAAATTTGTTATAACTTGTTTAATGTATTATTATTTAAAATTAGTAAAACTTTTATAGAAATTTCCTAGTGCATTAAACCAATCTTTCCCTTCAAACCAAGTGACATTAATAATATTCCAGAAACTCGTATTGATTAGAATTGTATAAGCTAGATATTAGTAAAAGAAAAACTATTATCGAAATAAATAATAAGGAGAATAGTTGGTAGCACTTTTAGTTACTTTACCATAACCGTAAAATTGATATTTTTACCGCGCACTGCCGCGCACTTTCATGCACGTTTTGGCATTGGCGGCCACATTTCTTTGAGCTCATTGGAGCTCATTCTGCTCATTCTCCTCGTGCTCGTTGTGGTGGTTAGACGTTCCAATTGCATTCCAATTAGCGTTGCTTAACCGTCAAGAACATCTGTGCATTATCTCAATTTGAGAGTAATATATTTTGTTAATTTAGTGTTATAATAAAAAACAAACGCCAACATGTTTTGGGGTAAGTACTCGTAATAATTTTCAGTTTGGGGGCCGGCACGCACGTGTTGGTTTCGAGGTTATATGGTGTAAATTTCCACGTGGAAATCGCAAATTATGCTAGAGTAATGTGTACAATCATAGGACTTATTATGGAACCGCAGAAGAAGTACTCACAAACTGTGAAGAAAGCTTTTCGTATTACGATGGCTGCCCTTGATGTCACCGGTGCATCAGATGAATCTGTTCAAGTAATGTGTGGTTACGAGGATCGCCGATATTTGCTATGCACTTTGCATAAGGACAAAACAGTCCAGTGCAGTCTGGACCTTTGTTTTGATGTAAGATTCGGGTTGTTTCAAGGGTAGACTACCATTGTAAAATTATTTCCTGTGTAGGTTGGCAATGAGGTATCTTTTATCACAAATGGAGAATCAAATGTACATCTTACTGGCTATTTGGTTCTTGATGAGGATCTCTTTGATAGTTCAGAGGATGAAGGATCTGAAGAGGATGCTAATATCAGTTTTGGCTGCATTGATGCCAACAATGTTGTCAGTGACAAAAGGGCAAGGAATCCAGTAAAGGAGTTGCCACGTATGTAGAACACCCTCTGCTACTTTTGGGTACAGTGCTGCTGATGTTTGTGTTCTAATCTTCTGCTTTCTTTTAGAGAATGGTTTGGCTGCTAAATTGTCCAGAAAGTTGGAGAATGCCAGTCACGCTCAACGTATGTATTGTATTAATTTTCAAGCATTTACCTACTAATTTTACATCTAAACTTTACTTTAAAATGTATAGCACCAGCCAAAAAATCAAAGACTGCAGAGCTCCTAATGGAACCAACCAGTGAGGATGATGAAGATGATGAAGATGTAATCTTCTCAGACAGTGATGAATTAGATGAGCAGGGAGAAGAAGAAGAAGGCGATGAGCTTGGCGAGGAAGAGGAAGAAGAAGATGACGACGATGACGATGAAGAACATGATGAAGATGATGACGATGACACTGAGATGGTTAGTGGAGAGGTATTACTATTCAATTTGAATTAACATTTATTTTTATAGGAAGATATTGAAGAGGAAGAGGCTGATGAAGTTGCTACCAAGCAAAACGGTTCTGCGAAAAGCAAGAAAGCAATTGAACCTAAAAAGAAACAAGACACTAAAGCACCACAGGAGAAAAAGTCAAACAAGAAGCAAGCTCAGCAGCAGGCGCAACAAGCACAACAACAGCAACAAAAGAGCCCGCAAAAGCGTGTGATAGAAGGTGGTTTGATTGTTGAAGATATTCGTCCAGGAAACGGACAAGTTGCCAAACCTGGTAAAATGGTCCAAGTCTATTATGAAGGTCGCTTCAAGACCAACAATAAAGTTTTTGACAGTGCCACTAAAGGCACTGGATTTAAATTCCGCTTGGGCCGCGGTGAAGTAATTAAGGGTTGGGACGTTGGTGTTGCTGGTATGAAGATTGGCGGCAAGCGTCGTCTTACTTGCCCACCACAATTAGCATACGGTAAGAAAGGTAGTCCGCCAACTATTCCACCCAACTCTACTTTGGTGTTTGAAGTCGAGTTAAAGAACGTCAGTTAAGATGTGTCACATACGTTTTGACTGCCAATCATACATCATTCGTTTAATCATATAACTGTTGTTTCAATATAATGATGTCACTACATAAATAATAGACCATGTATTCTTACTTGCGTATTCCATTGTATTTTTGATATTGTTCACGTTACTCTAAATTGTTCTTGATTTAAGTGTTAATTAAAACTTGTGATCATATTTTTGTATCAAAATTACACATTTTATTCACTTTGAGATGTATTCTTCAATAATATCATTTGGTTCCACTCATTTATGCATCATAAATGGCTCCTGTATTGTTATGAAATTTTCTAGGCACAAACATGCAAAGTTAATAGGATCGTTTTTCAATAAGTTGCTTATTATTAAACTTTGTATTTGAACAGAATAAATTTGCCAACTAAATAGTATGTTGAATTTAATCTATCATTTAAAACAATATTTTGTAATCTCTTAACTAGGAAATTACCTACATAATATGTTATGTCTAATAATATTACGTAAATGAACATACCCCATAATCAAATATTATTATTAAAATAAAATATCTATCATAAAAATGCAATAGGATTGATGTAATACATTGGTGAAGGTGTCTCATTCAAATGATTTATGAGGTTTTCAGTTTGCATTGATCCTCCAATATTTCAGAAGAAGCATCAGCAGGTGATGAGGATTCCTTTTTTGCACAAGGGCATGACCAGTTTGAAAGGCATTGTTTGGATACTTCAGTGCCTGTAGCCTGTTCACCTTCAGTGACTGGCTTCTTTTCCCATGGATTCCAAAACTTTAGCAGTAGTGGCTGAATGTATCGATGGAAAATGAAAAGCAATAGTGGAATGACAAAACATGGCACGCAACCAGCCATTTTCACTGAAAATATTTACATACTTATCATTCCCTGTCTTAGAAATATCACTATTTTTACTTACAGTTCTCTTAGAATTTTAAATCAATTTTTCCACTTGAACAAAATTATGATGTCTGCCTGTCAAAAACTACGTTTGTCTAATCTTTCAGAATAGTATATATACTGGCAAATGTTACTGCGATTATTATGTTTGCCCTACGTTACGTTATTATTCATTTAAATCATTGCTGAGTAATCAATAGAAGAAACAAAATATGACTATAAATACAATCAGCTGATTTCTGTAAACATGGTTGATGGAGAGTAGCAATGTTTCTCCGTATATCCTACAGATGTCACGGTATACATGATAACGGAATTATAATCAAATAATCCATAATTAAGAAAGAGAAAGTGTGTAAGTGTCATTTTAGAGAGGAAAGTTTCAGGAATAAACCAGAAATTATGTCACCTGGAACTTTCAAATCACAGAGCATAGTAATAATACGTATTTTTTATAATGATAGCTCAAAAAAAAAACTTTCATTTTCATATTCTTCAGAGGTAATATATAATATTTATCAGAAATTTAATGAGTCGTTTATTAATTTAAGATATGTAAATCAGCGACAATTACAATTCCAGAAATATAAAGCAAAATTCCCTTATTTTCAGGACGAAAGCATGTTGTGAAACCGCTCTGACGATTTATATTTATTCTGCCCTGAGATTCTTGCACATTTCAACGGGAACTTTTCAAATTGACAAAACGTGTGAAATTCTAAAACAATTTTAATGATTTACAAATTAATGTATTCTACTTATCTTAATCATTACTCGTGATATGATCATGTATATAAATTTTGTCTTTGCTTAATAAAAAATTACTTTGTTTAAATTATCTTGGTGGCGCATTTAAATAAGGTGACCAATTTACTGATTTATTGAGTTTTGTACTATTTTTTCGCAAACCGTATTCTTTTCAAATCGTGTACTGTGAAAGTACTCATTTATATAATTTTATACTCATTTGTATTTGTAAAACTTTTTTTAGATTATTTTATTTCAATATATTAAATATTTAAAATTATTTTGACGGTTATTCGAATTTCGCGCGCACTATGGCTACTGTTTTCAGCACAATTGAGAGGCCGTATTATGTACCTGAAAAGTTAGAGAGATAGATACTATATACCTCTTCTTCTAACAACGTCAAAATTACATTTGCGAAAAGAGATGGATATATCTATCTCTCTTTAAGAAAATAAAGTTTTTATCTTTTTTTCTTCTTGTTTTTCATCTATGAAATACTTGCGAAGTGTACTCTTTTTTAACAAAAAATAGTTGGTCACTTTAATTTAAACCAAATGTAGCATGCTATATTCCAGGGCTTCTTAAACTTTTTTATATAGCGACCCCCT
>JARJDV010006046.1:0-12854 GCA_030264675.1 Anaulacaspis nigra | reverse complement strand
TGTATGGCTTGAACGTTATTTTAGCTTGCGTCTCTATTGTTAGAAATTACGAGTTGTTTCCCGATTAATTTTGCTCTAGATATTTCTAGAACATTCTAGAATCTTCTTAATTTTGAATCTCACAAATACGATATTTATGTTTTAATGGCGAGCTCAGTGACTCTCAAAGTGGTAGTCGGTAGTGAACCCTCCAGAAGGGTGCTAAATAAATAATAATTTCAGCAGACGGTAGGTCAAATAATTTTGGACACCTCTGAATTACCTTATACCTTCTTAAAATATCTTGGTAAAAATCCTCTAATCTTTTTCTGCTTAATTTCATCATTATGTTGTTGTTGTTATCACTTGATCTATCCTGTCTATTCTAATACAGATGACACATTAATGTGCGCTTTCCCACTAGAGAAATTACATTGTATCGACAATGACATTGGTGTTGTAGTAACAATTAAACAAGCATGAATGAAATGTGTATCAATGAGCGCCACACCAAAAACGACGCTGGACGAAAAAGGATCAGGAAGAGAGTATGGTTCGGCGTGGCGGCGGGCGCGTACGTCGCACACATCTTCGCACAAATGGCAATCGTCTGCATGTCGTGTGCGCGTCTCGCAAGTGTTTTCGACGCTTTTTAAGGCACAGACACGAGTTTGGCATGCTGGCTGGTGTGTGTACGCGATGCTCGTAGTACGCGAGACGCTGACCAAAAACGCATAATGCATCCGTCTATAAACGGCGCTCGCGTTTGCCGCGTGCCAATAAATGTTCGACGACGTGTTTCGATTGTGTGCACGCCAGCCAGTCGTGTCAATGAATTGTTGCGCTTTTTTGGATGGCATCCATGTTCACTTTCAGCGCCAGCCAATCAACGAAATCAATCAACTACACTTTGCTATACTTTCCGACGTTTCGCAGCCGCGGCGCAGCATTAGCGTATTGCGTGGATACACGACAACATTCAGCGATTAATTACAGCCCACGTGTTTAATTACTGCACACAATGCATGGCGCAAATGAGCCAATTGCACATTAAGTAATTAATATATCCTATTTCATGTTGTTCGCGCGCATGCGCAAACTGCGCAAACTACTTTGCAATACTTCTTCTGCGTCTTCCTCTGAGCGAGCACAACAAATGCGTTTACCGGTTAAAAATCGCATGGAATCTGGTGGAATGCACAAGACACACTCAGAATCCGGCGCGTAGCATGCTGATGATGGTATTAATATTAATCTAGCATATCGAATGCGAGCGCAAGGTGCGTATCTACTTCTTCTTCTTTTTTTTGCACACCACGTTCCATCCACACCTCGCTTCGTTTTGATTCGAAAAGGCAAAACTAAAAACAAAAATTAGTTTCTCCCGAGTTGCGAGTCTCTTCTATTAGATTTTTACGCTGGAGAGAAGTTGATAAAGTGTGCGGTCTCTAATTAATCCTTCAACTTCTTCTACGCACTCGTTTTGTTAGCACAATATATCAGATTCAATACGAGCATCAGAGATGATCATGTCAAAAACAAAAAATCATCATGTACCAATCGAACATTCCGCGTCTGCATACATTAAATTACTCGAACGCTTGTTTTACATGCTGAAGTAACATGAGCGATGTCAAGATAATAACAATAATTTCATGATCCAGCCGTCCGGTAGCAGCGATATTCGGCGTTTTAATTTTAATTTACGTGCCTCATTAGCGCACAGATTTGATTCATCTTAGTCATCTTTTCTGAGCGCTCTGATTGATGCACCACGAGTTTTCATTGAACGCCCGAGCAATTTTCATCATCATCACCGTCATCATCATCGGTGTATTTATCTTATCCGCACGTCTCTTACTTTTAATTCTGTTTCAATTGCAATGACTAATCGGTCGCTTCTTTTCTCTTACGCTGTTGCATAATTTGCTTATTCATACAATGCAACAGATGCCCACATTATTCCAGTTTTTTGGCGTTTCTCAACTCGAAACTCTGATGTCAACGCATTTGAATAACAAGCAACACTCTAATCAACTTGCGTGTAATTAAAGACTGCAATAACTCATTGAAATTTATGCGCGATTATTATAAATATTTACTTCTGCATCGCAATATTTATGCGGCGATTAACTAATATTAATTAATGAAGAAATATCACCAGCGAGCTGCAACCGACACAAAGGTGTCCGGCTTTCCATGTGGTATTTCATTAACATGTAATTGAGCAATATCACAATAACTCAATGCTTCAATTTTTACTTTGCGATCGTCTTTCTTCGCTTCGCACATTGAGTGGTGCTGGTTTTCAAAGTCAATAAATCAAACGCCCATGCTCCTCATGCATCATAAGCTTGCTTTGTACATGTTCAATGTCGTAAATAAATTTACGGACAATAAACGATTGATTGAGCCATATTCAAATTACGAATTGGCGCCCTCACCGTTAGATGCGCGAACTACGATAACGTACTGCGTCACCAGACGCAGGGGAACCAGTTAGAAATTGTATTTCCGCATTGGTGGTTGCAAAAGAGGTTCGTGTGGCTCTCTAATGTGATGCAACGGCTGACGCTGTCGTGCGCCGAAAAGAAACCGAGGTGAAAAAAATTGTGAATGTTGCCTGCCGCCGCCGACGTTGATAGCATGATTCAGTCAGTCACAAAATAGTGGTAATTAACGTGCAATCTTGAAGTGTACGCGCGTATAGATGGGCCATCGGCTGTCAAAATGAACATATGTTCGTAATTTGAATGGTATACGAGGAGATGAGCGTCTCGGAACAATATAACGGGGCCCACCACAATGGTACCCCAGTGGTCATGGTGTGCGACGTGCACGAAGCCGCGGATCGGCTTGCAGCATGCGCGAGACGGAAAGATCAAGACGACTGGGTAATTATCTGACTCACGTGTTGCTCTCGAGCAGCATTACAGCACCAAGGGGCTGACAAATGCGCGCGGAAGCGTCGCTACCCGATCGTTTCCAATGTGAGTGAGAGCTTGCTGCATTGTTTCCCGAATTTGCGTACGCGCCTATCGATAATTTCGATAATTGCACGCAGATGCATATCGCGGCGAGATTTTTTATGCTCGGCTGGCTGCGACTCGAGCAGCGCATGCAGCGCTCGGTGCGGCGCGCGCGCAACACTCGGTTTCACGTGCAGGAGGTTGGAGCTGTGAGTGCAACGTAACATTGCAGTTTCATCTTCGGCTGGCTTTCATACAAAACAAGTTAGGCACAGAGAGGACGATCGGACGCTTTAATAAGTTAGTGTTTTATTGATTTTAGGCTTTTGTGCCGAGCGACAGTGCATAGTATTTGCGAAAACATGCATGTATGCGAAGAGTGCACTTTGAGGTTAGATTCGAATTAGATGTTTAGCATAGAGTCGATGCAGACCTTTTTCATGATGCCAGTCTTCCGTTTCGAGAAGGTAGTGTACCGTCGCAGTTTGTTCTCGATGTATTCCATCTTAATCTTGACACGTCCTTTGGTTTTCTTGCCGTTGCTCGGCGGCGACTTCTTCACCTGCATCGAGTTGTATGTATCGTCGGACATGTCATTGACGCCGGAGGCATCTAGGCCCATCGGCTGTGCAGTCATCCCTCGATCGTCGTAGCACACGTCCGTTTTGATAACACGACCGCCGTACGCGCTCGGCACCATCGTGTGTCGCGGTGACAGCTGCTGGAGGCTGGTGGACGGCCGCCCCAGACTGTTCGGATTGCCATACAGCTCCGACGCGGTCTCCCCCGACAGCAGGTTCATGCTGTAGCTTAGGTTGAACCGGGAATCCCTCCCGCCTGGCGGTTCCATGCTGCACCACAGTTTGATGGCTGTTTATTTGCGATAACCAGCAGGAGTGCACTCCGGAGCACAACAATCAAGCAAACGAACTACACGAGCTCTCAGCTGGCGTGAACGCACACGTACCAGATTCTTTCAGTGTTCTCTTCGGGCACACAACACGAGCACGAAAGGTCGCCTTTGCTGAACAGTGAGATCAGACGAGGAAACGCACCACGGCGACGACGCGACGAGCGCGGAACCTTCAGGTTGTATACACACAATCACAGCTGAGCGCACAATAGAATCTGATAGCTTTCTCGGTCGGTCGACGGCGTTGCGGTGCGACGAGTACGCCTCCCAGTGCGCCTCCAAACGGTCGGAGAGCGTACCTACCGACCGCGGCAAGCCACCAACGCGCAGCGACAGCGCTACAAGTCGTCCCCACGAGCGCGAACGGCAGCCGCCAGTCAGTTGGTTCTGACTCACTCTATTCTACTGCCACTGTATGAAGCGTACATCGCGTATGTGCCTTGCCACGTTATGCCGTAACGCTACTTACAATAACCACGGAACAGCACGCGCCAAACTTGCACGTCTCTCGGCAAGTGCGCGTGCAAGTTGACCCAAATAGGCCGAGATCAATTTGGACTAAATTTGGCATCTCATAGGCCCGGAGGAGTGCGGCGATGCGCGCCACGCACAAAAGCGCCGCTCATATTTATAACACTCGCGCCCGCTAATGCGATCAAAATTGAAACGTGCGATTGAAAGTGGGATGTCAGCAATCCGCGGCTGGTCCGGCCCAGGACCATATTTAGCAATGCGCGCTGCCTTTTATGGTATAGTTGTCCTTATAAGGACTCGCTGATCCCTCCTTCCACGCCGCCGCAGCTAGAGCGCGCGCGCGAATTGTTACGTTATCGCGATGGGCAACTTTTAAGAACCCGGAAATCGAGCACCATGTGGCTCCACTCTGCGTCCCGCTTTCCAACGGCGGCCGTTAATAAGTTTGACTTAAGTCCGACAGCCGCTCGACATAACATTTCATCCCTCGTTCGTTCGCTGAACGCGATGGATGAGAACGACAGCAGGATCGAGCTTGTAAAGTTTACATTTTGCGACAAGAATACTAATTGCCATGATGTTTTTCTCGAATCTTTTTTTCGCGCTCAGGACATTTGCAATGTTGGCCTAACTAACGCAACTACGTGCGCACATTGACTGGAATTAAAATGTACGCAAGCAGGCGAAGAGATGTACGTACAGAGTGTCTGAAACTGTAGCGATAACTTTTAATTCGGTTGCAGATCACCCCTTGAGGCATGCGCAGGAAATATGTCAATCATGAATTGGTGAGTATTTTCGAGTGATTGGAATATTCTCGTGTCGGATATGAATTTACGATTGGGATTTGCAGAATTTTTGCGGAGCTGCGCGGAGATGAGCAGTAACACCAGTAGCGCGACCGCGTTGCACGGGGAAGACAGCCGAGAATGCGTTTCGTGGCGAAAAAATACCAACAAGTCATTAATGTAAATGGCATACCGATCGACAGCGCGCAAAAATTTCTACGACATCGACTCCTCGACAATGAACGTGGTAACACATTGCATGTGCTGCCGGCGCGCACAGGATGGATGGATGGACGTGTGGATGTAAAACAAGACGCACGCAGGCTGCCAGCAGCAGCACCGCGATAATGCCGCAAGATGAAGCTGAAGAAAGCGCGCCGAGCTTGGCAGGCCGCGGGGAAAAAAATAAGGCGAACGCGCTCGCGAGGAAAACATGCGCATCGTGTTGTCCGCCTTGCGGTTGAAGGAATTGTTGCAAAACTGGCGGATTGTAAGTATTTTTCGAAGGGACGAAAAAAGTGCGCATGCAATGAAAAAGTTTTGCGGCAAACGTGTTCAAATGGGCGCAAAAAATAATGCCCAATAAATGTACGCAATCCATCAATATTTATTGTTTAGTTTTTTCTGTCAAAACACGAGGATAAACTGACGATTTGATTATTTTCAAAATTCAAAACTCTCACTTTGTATTTTATCGTTTTTCAAATATGCATTTATTGTAAGAGATAAACAGACTTTAGGAGAGATGCAAATTTTTCAAAATGGTTTAGTGGAGTCATAAAGATATTTCTAGATTAAATGAAATATTTGATTAGATGTGCTCTAGTAATTTAAATCTAAGTTCAAGTTTATAGCAGCTGAAATTGCTTCTTCGATGATACATAAATTCATTAACGCGACGGCAAGCATTCAAGGTCCAATTTGTTTGCTTCATTTCAATGCGTATGTCTTATTATTATTAATAATCGTACGTGGGATTTATGAATCACCAAAACGTTGATTGCACGTCTAATAGATTTCGATATTTCTCGATGGTGCGCGCGGTGTCAACATTCGCCGAGCGCGAAGCACAAAGCTTTAGTTGATTTGAATGAATATTAATAACGTTTGCTCGCTGTCACATTTAATTTCACTTTACAAACCGATCGAATTAACATTGCGAAATTAGCGTACGTACGAATAACTAATAGTTGATTGTTTTTAGGTGAGTTATTGCGTCGTAACTTAATGGACAATACCCTCGACGACAATTCAACGCTTGAACACTTTCCGCTGGAATCTGCATAGAAAATTACTTCTTGCTGGTGGTGCATAGGAAGCCGACTGTGTACGTTTATACTTTGCATAAGTATTTCACTTTGCGTAGCAGTGCGCGCATTGAATTGCGCCAGATTTAAAATTATGAACTGGAGGAACGCCACCGATAGAAGAACATAAAACTGCGGCGAACGCTAATTAAGCTTTATAGAATTCTATACACCATTTTGCCGGATCGGCGTGCCGTTGAGCTTTTGCAACTATGTTGGCCATTATGTAAAACACCTAATTAGGTCCCATTGTTTTTGTTATAATAAACAAAACGCACGTTGAATGCCGAATGAATGGCGAGCGCGCGCGCTGAGCGCATCGAGTGTGTGTTTAATAGACGCACACACATTGCACGAAAAAACAACATCCAGCAGCGAGTGCATTTAACAATCTTTGCGCGCGCGCGCGTACAATCACATTGAGCGCGCATTGGTCCTGGATCCGAGCGCGTGTGTGTTTTATCTATTATCTATTCAATTGCATTAGAGAGCATGGCAACCGAGCTGCGCAAGCATGGGCACAAGGCCTATTTTATGCATTGTCTATCGCATCGGCAAATAAACTAATAAATCGATTCGTAATTATGGGGATCTCCGCTTGCGTGCGATTGATTTACGGGCGAGCTATTGTTGGAGCCATGCCGTCTACAAGCATCGGTCGAAAACGCGCGCGCACGCCGCCGAAGAACGCGAAGGATTCGCAGCGAATGGCAGAAAACGCTTTGGAAATGTGTACGCGCGCGCGCGCTCCTGGCGATGCGCTGAAAGAAATACGCCGTGGCAATTTACCGCATAAGGATGCCACTTTATACCATCCACCTTAGAAAATTATTAGATCTGCACGGAGAGCGCGCGCGGGACACGACAACGAACAGCGCATCCAACATGCATGTTGATGCGTCTCGAGCGCGACAACTACACGATGACCAATGACAATAAACGAGCGCGCGCGTCCGTCTCAGCTAAACTGGCTTTACGGCGCGATGCTCCCTTTCGCGCATTTTATTCGATAAGGTAGTGTGAATAATTTCGTTGTTTCACTATCATTTCGCTGGTAATTAAGTGTTCATTGCAGTAACCGTCGTTCTGCACGTGGTAATTACCTCTTAGAATAACCATTAAGTTTTTCCAGATGTTGTGTAAATGACAAAATTTCACGCTATGTTGTTATTAATTCGCAAGAGAGAAAAAAAAGGCTGAAAAAGATGCAGTAATTAATAGGTTTCCGGGCATGACTTGGTCGGTCGTCGTGGTCTTAATCGAAGACTGCATAATCAAGTAGGCTAAGTTGTGGTTATCCTGTTTGAAAGCAGTGAAAAGCCAAACCACACCAGATTTGGTAATGGCGCTGTGTTTATCCTTTCACGGTCACGCATGCGACACCAGCGTATGTCTGATTTGCACGAAATGGACAGTTTTCCATTTGATTTACATGCGTTTATTTTTCAAATAGGTTTAAACTCGAGCGCCAAGGTAACAAGAACGACCAATCATGCGCTTATACGCGTATATGTAAATTGCGTAATTATTTTGCACTTGTTTATTGCGTTTCAAATATTTATTCATAATCTGGGGGCGGCTGACGCCATCCGATATATATGTATACAAAACTAACAACTTGGTTAATTGAAATTAAACATTTAAGGCCATTTTTTCTTGCAGTCGATCCATTTGCATAAAAACCTGTCAATAGAGTTTAATGAAGACGCGCGAGCGCGTGCACATCTTGTTTTTAGGCGGCAACAATATATCAGTTGCTTAAATGCCACTTCTTTGGACGCGCAGTGTTCGATTGATGCTGGTGCAGAGTTTGCAGAAAACATTAATGTCTTCGGCTTAATGTCGTCGACGATTAGAATAATAATGAAGCTGCCGGACGGATCGCCAAACAAATGAAGTTTTTGCGCGATGCTAAATACAGACGCAAATTTAATTGGAAATGCTGCTGTTCGCGATGAAAGCAAAGAAATTATCAATGCGTCCGTTTTTACGTTTGATTAAATTTGCTTTATGCGCGCATTTAGTTTTTGCCATCTATTTTCTGTTGCGATAATAGCATAAGCACGCAGAGGAGTGCAGAAAAAGAGCGCAGTTGGCTGGAAAAATGACTTTTCCCATTGGAGCGGTCCGCGCAGACTGCATGGCTCGACTGTGAGAGTTCACCTGGCTATTATACGCGCAAGATCCAATACGAGAGATGCTTAGGTCGTGATGCGGTGTGCATATCGAAGCAGGACGTGCTTTATTGCACGTCGATGTCCACGCAATTGTGAGAACGATCACCGGCAAGTCGCGTTTCTGCGACTGCAACGACTTTAAAATGCAGGTACGCGCATAATGCACGCGGCTGCGTTCGCGAATCCGACTGCGATTATGCCGGCCGCAGCGGTTTATCACATGTTACGTAAGGCCTTCTGACAATGGCGATTGACAACCGAACAGCAGCAGCAAGCAGCAAGACGACGAGAAGAAGTCGCGTAACACGGCTGCGAACTCTCAGGCGGCTTTAACTCTTTGACAGCACACTAATGCACTACATTATCTTTTTCTCTTACTGCCCATTCCGTTGTGCCGTAATGCTGAATTAAATTCGTTTGAAGAAGTCGTTTTTCTCTCAGATAAAACATAATTGATTATATGCTTTATTTTACTTTGCTAGCGTAACGTACATGGCAATAATAATTAGCTACCTAATATTTGGTTAAAGACTTGATATTTATAATATCACGAATGCGTATTACAAGCTACCGATATTGTTAAAGCGCTTGAGTTTCTCTGGGAATGGATCCTTGTACAAGACGGGATCAGCGCGAAACTCGACGCTTTTCAGCGGCATGCGTCCGAACGCTTTAGTAAAGCGGTCCACGCACTGCGACCGCTCAATCATGTGTCCAAGATCGGCCGATAGCATTTCGTTGTTGGTACACTCTGGACATTTGAATTTTTTGCGCGGCGCAACCTGAAATTGTACGATCATTAGAACATGAAAACGTTTCAGCACGTTGTCACACATAAAAACGGTGCCGTTTAGTACCTTAATTGGCGGCTTATTAGTAACGTTCGCAACGAGGAAATTCATTGCAATGTCCTCGCAGTTCATGTGTTCATCCACCCAGTCTTTGACCTCAACAGGCATTGCCGTTGTATACAAATAATTCCAGTACTTGTGATAGAACGCCGCGCCTGTGAGCACCATCGAAATCTCGTTTGTCCATTCCGACTCGTATTTCCACGTTTGCGTGCCGTTATCCCAAACGTGTGTGCGCGATGGAAAGCCCACAATGCGATCGGGAAACTCACGCCAGACTTCGTAGCCAAACTCAAGTTCGTCGGACGTCAGCATTACAATGTCATCATCAATCGATAGAATCGCCTCGGTTTCGATCTCTTCATACGGTATAAAGCGGTTCGACAATTTGTTTGCCTTCGTTCGAATAATGCTCAGCGGTTTGGAAATTTGTGGAAATTTAGACACTAAATATAATGGCTTCAATGTATGATTCACTATAAGATGAAATTTGCTTACATGATGGTGGTGCTTTTCGCTGATGATTCCAAACGACCAAAACCTTGGATAAACTTGGAACTTTAGCTAGTTTCTCAATTAATAAATAGAGGCTTTCAACACGATCATACGTTAAGATCACTGCAGTGAATCCATGAGCTTTTGGTGCTGTTATTGGCAAAAACAGAGGATTCTTGGTACGCTGAAATCATTACAATTGTTATCAAATGGAGTTTTGAGAAATTACGAAACTAACTTCTTCTGGACGCAAATTCCAATCGTCATACGTTTTTCCCCATTGCGGAAACACCCGATCTTGGATGATATCTAATGTAGTTTCTACAACAGATTTCATCGTCTTGAAATATTTCTCATAGAGAAAAAGTACTTGTGTTCGCATTTGTCGGATTTTATCTTCAGAGATTTTCCCTAATATCTCCATAGTCATATGAATATAATCTTCGAGAACAAAAACAGCAGCACGCTTCCAATCAATTACGTTACTGAAAGGAAGAATGGGGCTATCAACAATTACAACTGGTATGCACCCAGCAGCCATCATTTCTAACAAAACAAGTTGTCCATTGCGTTCACCTCGAAAAAGCGTACAAAATATACTTTGCTGTAAAACTTGCGGATATTCAAACACTTCCTGCGTGTTTACATCGCATCGTTTAGTGTAATTATGCTCATAACAAGCGTCCAGAATCAATACTGCATCTTGATGCGTATTTTGTAACTGTTCTAAGCCTTGAAAATACAATGCGTCGATATTTAGTTGAGATGAAGTAAGTAGATGAACGCGTTTTCTATTATTATGCTTTGTTTTAACAAGATGGCTGATTGGGCTAAAAACTGGAATAGCTATATCAAATCCAGTTCTATAGCTAAATGAATCAAAGTCGCCTCCAGCAATTAATGCATTGCCTAAATTAAGCTCCAAGACTGATTCAAAAGTTGGTGCTTCTCCAGCAATCATATTAAAGATTAAATGATTTTCTCCATGGTACCAACTAAAACAAAACATTTTATTTTTTTACATCTTTGTAGACTTGTGTTGATATACTTACAAAGGCAATGCTTGTAGCACTCTATTGGTGAAATTCAAATGTAGTACTTCCTGATTGAGCATATCAATTGATGGTACAAAAAGACAAGCTTCATTTGGATTTGAGGTGTAATACTTTGAAGCAAGCAAAGTCTCCAGAACTTTATAGTATTCTTTAGTGATTGTTTTGGTCTCTTGAGTGCCATCATTTGATATGTAATGTCGTAATGGATAAACATAAACTGTTATTCTGTCATGACCTGTATGTCCACAATGGTACAAATTAAAACAATCCCAATAGGTACATCGCTTATTAGTTGGTCTTGAAATTGGAGCATTCTCTTTTATAGTATACTGTGGCAAAGAGTGTAGGTTTCTAAGTTGCACCTTTTCGTACTTTGTACTGTTATCAGTCTTAAAATTATATAGTATTAGTAAACTAAAGTAGAACACAATCACTAATAGGAGGAAAATAAAAAAGTTCTTGTAACGTCCATTTGCTCGAGTTACAACTACGCCTTTCAGTGGTAGAACCATTGCTTTTAAGTGCAAATATGTACTAACATAACATACACTTATCACATTAATGATTTTAATAGTTATTGAATTTTTTATGTATTGTTTGCATATTGTTGAGGTTAATTTTCACACAACATTCGTACTGTTCTGTAGAAAACCAGTCGTACTGGAGTGCTGCTTGCAAAGCGACTTTTAGGTTAAGTTATTAAATTGGTGTCCGAGAGTGCATGCCATATTAGGGTTTCTTCTTCGCAAGTGTGGATTTAAAGAATATTTAGTGCAAAAATGGCAAATATTTCCAGTCAAGAAGCTCCTCACATGCAGCAAGTTGATTTGAGGAGTTTAACATTACCCCAGTTATCAGCATTAAAGCAGCAATTAGATTCAGTGAGTATTCTTTCCTGTGAACAAATGTGTTGAAAATCATTAATTTTTCTATTATCAACTTTTCCTAGGAATTGTCACTGTTTCAAGAATCATTACAATCTCTGAAAATTGCCCAAACAAAGTATTCAAAATCTGGAGAGTGTTTGGAGAAGATAAATCCAGAAAATGAAGGCAAAGAGATTTTAGTACCTTTAACTGGATCAGTAATGCATATACAATTAAACAACCTTGCATTAGATGTAATTCATTAATTTTTTTAGATGTATGTCCCAGGCAAACTTGCGGATACAAAACATGCAATAGTGGATATTGGAACAAGATATTATGTTCAGAAGGTATACTTTCTAAGCTGTTTGTATTATCACTAATTGACTTTTGTATTTAGGAAGTAGCTGATGCTAAGGATTACTTTCAAAGGAAAATTAAGTTTGTGACAGAACAAATGGAAAAAATCCAGGAGTTTGGATTTGAAAAAAGTAAAATTCGAGATACAGTAACTGAGTTGATGGAAATAAAAATGCAGCAAATGCAGCAGCAACAACAAGCTGGGCAGAGTTAGATATTGGCAATCTTTATGAATTACATCAATCAGGTATCATTTCATATTGGCATTTATATAGAATGATGCTTAATAACTATTTAAATAAATCTTTTCATGCTCATATAATATTGGTATAAATAATCAGTTTAAATTATGGCACTGGAGGCCTATCAGTGTTGGTATTGTCACCTTCTCCTCGATTGCCACTTGTTAAAATACCACCAAATACCACCTTGATGCAAATCATTGCTGCAAAATATCAATTATGTCAGAAAAAATTAAACGATATTCTTTTAAAAATACTTATTGTTATGATTTTCATCATGCTTAAGATGAATTTACCAGCCATTATTTTATACACTGTTGATTTAAATGCTGAAATATACTAAATGCCTGAAGTTTTAATCCTTTTATATATTCAATC